>JAIPMN010006824.1:0-13426 GCA_020650975.1 Apostichopus californicus
AGAACATGTTTAGCAGACTGAACCCCAACCCTTCCGTCCTAATTCCAACTCCAAAGTCCAAATTCAGCCAAGCTCAACCATAGTTGGGCTTAATTGGATGAGATTGTTTGATATATTTAGCATTACTAGACGCCAGGATATGCATTCTCGTGCTTTCTCAGCTTTAGACCAGGTTTTCCTATGCATTGCAATTTTGGTTGGCATAGGGAGAGAATCTTATCTTTCATATTTAAATTGGGCCGACCTCGTTGGATGGGTATTTTCCTCTTTTTTTGGTACTTGTCACCGGGTCTCGGGTGGCTCTGCATTGTCCGAGTTACGCCGCTGTCTGATGGTCATTCTCCACATTTAAGACCAACACCGTCGCTATTTGGGTGATTTTCAGCCACACAAATTCATTTTAGAGGGATTTAGTTTCATTGGAATGTATTTGAAAGCCCGAATCGCCCCACGAGGCTGTAGCAGTTAGAAATAATTCCAGCCCCTTGTTTTTTACTATTTTGATTTTTATATTTTTATATACTTATTTTATTAGTCAAATTTTAGACAAAAGAAAGATCAAAGAATCATAATATTTTAATTTAATACAGCGCTCTTATATCATGCACTATGTTTGCTGGTTGGATCTATATACATTACACACGATACAACAGAATGGATTTATTAATACAATGGAGCTGTGAGGTGGGGTGTGGTGGGGTCGGGATCGGGAGAGGGATGGAATGGCTAACCTAAATGAGGGATTTTTTCATCTTAATTTGTGGTAAATATTCAGTCGATAAAATAATTATACTCCTTTTCCTATTTGTATTTATTCATGATACATACAAATGATAATTGAAGTGTTTTATTGCACCAAACAGATGACGACAGGTGTAGAGAACCCCGCATTTGTACTTTAGAATATTCCCCGATTTGCGGATCAGACGGCACTACGTACAGTAACAAATGTCTCTTTAACCAAGCTCAGGTCTGCGATGACCCTAGTCTGACCATTGACCATTACAGCACGTGTGGTAAGAAACAATTCACTTTTATACATCAAAATATCTCCCAGTCATCTTACACTTTTGACAGTTCCTTTTAGTCCGTCAATGTTTTAATGTTAAGTTAGTATTTAGTCATCTGTGCCGTTGATACTCTTGATACGTTTTCACATCTGACTAATAAGGATTCCTACTTTGTGTTTCATCGTAAATCTTTTTTGCGTTCTTATTGACGACCAACTGTGTGAGTCACGCATTTGTACCCAGCAATACGAACCCGTCTGTGGCTTCGATAGTGAAATCTATAGAAATGCATGTTTCTTTAATATGGCCCAACGCTGTGATAACCCTCACTTGACTACCGAAAGAAGAACATGTTTAGCAGACTGAACCCCAACCCTTCCGTCCTAATTCCAACTCCAAAGTCCAAATTCAGCCAATCTCAACCATAGTTGGGCTTAATTGGATGAGATTGCTTTATATATTTAGCATTACTAGACGCCAGGATATGCATTCTCGTGCTGTCTCAGCTTTAGACCAGGTTTTCCTATGCATTGCAATTTTGGTTGGCATAGGGAGAGAATCTTATCTTTCATATTTAAATTGGGCCGACCTCGTTGGATGGGTATTTTCCTTTTTTTTTGGTACTTGTCACCGGGTCTCGGGTGGCTCTGCATTGTCCGAGTTACGCCGCTGTCTGATGGTCATTCTCCACATTTAAGACCAACACCGTCGCTATTTGGGTGATTTTCAGCCACACAAATTCATTTTAGAGGGATTTAGTTTCATTGGAATGTATTTGAAAGCCCGAATCGCCCCACGAGGCTGTAGCAGTTAGAAATAATTCCAGCCGCTTGTTTTTTGCTATTTTGATTTTTATATCTTTATATACTTATTTTATTAGTCAAATTTTAGACAAAAGAAAGATCAAAGAATCATAATATTTTAATTTAATACAGCGCTCTTATATCATGCTCTATGTTTGCTGGTTGGATCTATATACATTACACACGATACAATAGAATGGATTTATTAATACAATGGAGCTGTGAGGTGGGGTGTGGTGGGGTCGGGATCGGGATCGGGAGAGGGATGGAATGGCTAACCTAAATGAGGGACTTTTTCATCTTAATTTGTGGTAAATATTCAGTCGATAAAATAATTATACTCCTTTTCCTATTTGTATTTATTCATGATACATACAAATGATAATTGAAGTGTTTCATTGCACCAAACAGATGACGACAGGTGTAGAGAACCCCGCATTTGTACTTTAGAATATTCCCCGATTTGCGGATCAGACGGCACTACGTACAGTAACAAATGTCTCTTTAACCAAGCTCAGGTCTGCGACAACCCTAGTCTGACCATTGACCATTACAGCACGTGTGGTAAGAAACAATTCATTTTTATACATCAAAATATCTCCCAGTCATCTTACATTTTGACAGTTCCTTTTAGTCCGTCAATGTTTTAATGTTAAGTTAGTATTTAGTCATCTGTGCCGTTGTTACTCTTGAAAGGTTTTTACATCTGACTAATAAGGATTCATTCTTTGCGTTTCATCGTAAATCATTTTTGCGTTCTTGTAGACGACCAACTGTGTAAGTCACGCATTTGTACCCTGCAATACGATCCCGTCTGTGGCTCCAATGGTGAAATTTATAGTAATGCATGTTTCTTTAATCTGGCCCAACGCTGTGATGACCCATCCATGACTATCGCTGAATTCTCGGTTTGTGAAGGTAGATAAAAACTCTCTTATCTATTAAACCGTTATATGCCTACAAGGCAAATGCACGGTATCTAGGTATCGTATCACCATTAATAGTGTCATTGACTTACCACTAAACTAGGTTTTCTAAACCCCATATAGCATATACATATACAGAGAGGTTTGAAATGGCATATTCTATAACCACCACATGATAGCTTGGCCTATCATGACAACTGCAAATTTCTATATCTTGACCGTTCAAGATTTTGAGCTAGAAGAAAAACATGTTCAGCAGACTGAACTCCAACCCTTCCGTCTGCTCGCTTGGAGTAATATTTACATTTACCAAAACAATTTTAAAATGCTTTATAACACATTCAATACTCATTAATTTCTCAAAATCATTGTACTTTGATTGATGCTCTTTCACCAAACAACAAAAACGAAAAATAGAAGAAACCGGAAACGATGATTGAAAATATGACTCAAAGCAATCAATATATTGCGTCGGCAGAAAAAATCCAGACGGTGTTCAATAATTGATTAACTGTCAAAACAATAAGTCTGTTCACCAGTTTACAATAAAAGAATTAACCCGTTAACCGTAAACAATTATCCGCTCCCAAAGTAAAGTCCAAATTCAGCCAAGCTCAATCATGTTTGGATGAGATTTATTTATCTCTCCATAGTTCTAGTTATGCCGCTGTCTTATGGTCTTTCTCCAGACTTAAGACCAGCAGTGTGGCCATTTGGCTAACTTTCAGCCACACAAATACATTTCAGAGGAATTTAATTTCATTGGAATGTATTTGAAAGTCCCAACCCACCCCCCCCCCCCGTCAGGTTGTAGCATGTTGAACTAATTCTTGCCTTCATTTAACTGCTTTGATTTTTATACTTGATATACTTATTTTATGGGTCAAATTCTTGACAACGAAAGCTCAAAGAATGAACACTATTTTAATGGATGTAAAGAAGGTAAAAGTCCAATATAATCCGGGCAATTTCCGAAAGATTTTAATCCACTACGAAAACGTATGTGTAAACACTTTGGGTGGTAGAATGAGAAGGAAGGGCATTGACCGCAAGTGGCCGGTCACTGAGGGTGCACAGTGTTAAAAGATTACCAGGGCATACTAGACACGGTAGAATGAGGTGCTAATGTTGTGGGGAGACATGTAAGCGGGGAGCGAAGTAAATACTTATTTTATGGGTCAAATTCTTGACAACGAAAGCTCAAAGAATGAACACTATTTTAATAAAAAACAGCGCTCTTTTAATCATACACTATATGCGTTACTTGGATCAATATACATAACACATAATAAAAAACACAACCCGCATCTTCAAAGATTTTATAGAGATGTTATAGCGTATTAGTTACAAATCGTAATATTTAGAATTTGATACGGTAACATCGTTAAATTTGAAATTGAGACGAGTCCCGTCTATCTGATATGATTGTCATTTTAAGAATATGAATTATTCAAGTAAGGTACTCTGATTACAAAACCTGGGAGAGATAGATAGACGGAAAGCGAGATGGAGAAAGAGAGATGGAGGGAGGGGAGGGGGGGGGGATATGTTACCCATGATGTTATCAATGTACCACATAATCGTTATGCATGTGTCCAAACATGAATGCACAAAAAAGTACAACATTATGACTGATCACATTCTGGTTCCGCTCATCCTAACAGCAAATGTATTTTCCTATCCATATCATGCATTACTGTTCAATCGTTATATAGGCAGCATATTCTGGACAAAACGACGCAACAGCTTTAAACGATATCAGGTTTATTTGCCCCTCTTCATGCATTGATAAAAGGGGCATCATCGTATGTTATGAAAAATATCCACTTACCGTTTTTGTAATGATGAAAAGCGCCGGACCGCTTTGAAGGAAAAAGTGTCCTATCTTCAAAAGTTAAATATAAGGTTGTAAATTAAGAAGGTGACCTCTTGTTGAAGAAACAAACATACAAAATACTGGAATTGTTGGTACGGGATGCAAAACAATATCCATGTTGTCTGGAAGTTTTGCAAAAACTGTATTGTTCGTCCCCTTAAGTCAAAGTCACATATCCCAGTGCCCCTTGAAGTACCCCCTCAACCCTCCCAGGACCGACGTTCTTCTGTCATTTCCTGGATCATGTAGTTGTTTCAACTCACTGTTCAATATTTACAACAGAGATTTTCAAGCTGTGAAAAATTCCATTATTATTCAAATTAAATGTAATATCGTATTTGCTGAAGTGTGTTTTGTTAAATTCAAAATGTGAGTATACCACATAGACAGTAATGTCATTGTATGTTAAAGGTCAACATGATTAAAAATGAACCACTGGAGTCAACAATGTATTCAAGTTGATTACACCAAATATTTTATTTATTCATTTTACTTTGATAATCTGCTTTATTATATGATTTTCATCATTGAGTTTTCATGACGTCATTTTGTTGAAATGTGATTTTACTGTTTTTGTTTACGTATAACAAGATTTGCCGGAAGAGTGCCTTGATTGTACATTGGTTGATGTCTTATGTGCTGACGTAATTAGAAGCCAAACATGTGATTGCAAACCAGACCAGGTGTGTTGTGATGACTGCTGTGGCGGGAAATCCTGCAAGTCTGTAGGTAAGTAAAAAATGGATAAACGAAAAGAGCTCTGCTACTTTTAAGTCCTATACTTCCTACAAATGAAGAGATACGAAAGTTCTTGGAGTAAAGTTTATATGAATGAATATATTAGCATATCTGTTCGAAAACCACGTCCTGACGAAAAGGCAGATTTGATCGCTAATGTATCAATTTAATGTTTGCAGGATTTATTACATTATCTGACAAAAACAGACCGAGTGACAACATAAGGGCAGATGGTTAGATGTTGATGTTGAACTCAAACATTGCAGATCTTGTGTTGTGTCTGCATGTTCTTTCGAAATACACGGTACAAAGTAGATCACTCACCAACCTTTAACCAGGAAGTTCCCTGTTGGGATCGAGCTTATAGTCAGAAGTTAACATGTCTATTCCCTTTCCAAAAGACTCGTTATACTTCCCTTGACGTCATACCGTCATGATCACAAGGTAACAATATCGATGTAAAGGAACTTGGGTTGAAAGTGGATCAAGTTGTTTGGTTTTAGTGGCCAAGCGCCATCTTACATGACTTCATCTTAAAATCAAAACTACAGAAAGAAATGTTTCCCCTGAAAGGTAATTAGGGCGGTATTGAAGAACATGCATGGACTCCGGAAGTGTGACCCAATTAATTCGCATATGACATTGCAAGGGTCCTACCTGTACCGCTTAACATTTGTCACAGGGGGTTCTACTCGTAATACGTAAAGTTGGCATGTGATATACATTTTTGAGTAGTGAAATGAGAAATTGATTCAGAATACATAAAATATTAATATGTTCCTTATACGTCATCTGCCACACAAGCAGTAATTTTCATTATAGATATATTTCCAGTTTTTTTTTATTTAAAGCCAAATTAAGTTACCCCTCTCAACATAATGGACTAAGCTACAACGCTGCAGTTCACTGATTATTGTATATAATTTTGGTATTAAACACAACATATTTTAACATTTAAAGACATGTTAACTGCATAATATTATCAACATTTACTAATTTTATGCTACCAAATACAATTTAAATACCCTTTTGATGATTAAGCTTTCCTGTTGAATGTTTCTTCTAACATTGACAAACAGTGCAGACCATACGATGTTAGTAACTGCAGAGAAACGACGATCTGTTCGTCGCTGGCCGAAGGATTTGTGCCAACGAAGTCTTCGGCTTTGAGTACAGCGTGTCTGTTTGTTGCCGTGCTGGGCGAATCTAACCGTAATATAGTTACTACCGACTTTGCGATCCGTCTTATAGTCATTGCATTCTGCGGTCCCCTCACAATTTTGCAAGATCGGTAAAGAGTGACTGCATAGTTTGTCCTTTACGGGAAACCAAAGAGCACTCTGAACTTGCTGACGATCGTTTTATACACGAAACAGGTACAAAGTGCAAGCAAGTACAACATTATACGGTATTGTTTACAGTTAATAGCGGCAGATGTGTACTTCTTCGTCTATCCAGTATCGCATGCATCTTTACGTGTGAGTTCAAGTACTCACTGAAACTATTATCATCTTAAAATTGCGACAAAACCGTTTCTTTTACCGTTCGCATTTTAATATCCTCTCTCCAGATCCCTGTCGTGATATTTTCTGCGACATTCCTAACTGTCCAAGAGGACAAGTAGTTGACTACGACGGACCGGGTTGCTGTCCCGGGTGTAAATTAGACTGCTCTGCTATCCTTTGTCTTGTACCAGACTGCCCTGTTGGTTCAGAGATAGTAATACCAGACGGTAGTTGTTGCGGGGAATGCAGTCCAGTTGAAGGTACAGACATTGTGTAATATGGAATGATCACGGTACATAAACATTAGGCCTGAAAAAAATAAGTGTGTAATACAAAATTTGTTGTGTGGGCCTCTCCCCCTCTGTCTACATCACAGCCTAACCACCATATATTGGCTGTGGCGTAGCTAGAGTGGAAATGGCATGGGTTAAAGTGCCCCCATTGGACGAAGCGGGGACGACGAAATAAATTGAACCTGAGCAGCTATAGTATGGGCTACTTGATACTGGATAGGCATAAAACGAGAGTTCTCTGTACCAGTTAACTTTGATTCAGTAATTGACACTTCTAATGAAAGTTTCGGCGTGCGTCGTATGGAAATCGATTGTTGTATTTAATAGAAACAAATCTCCATTTGGGTCAATACAGATATATGAGATATCTGCGTTTACCTACCAATACGTACGGTACTTCTATATATTAGTATATCGTTAACATATACAGGGCCGTAGCCACTGGGAGCATATGAACAAGTGCCTCCTCCTTTCCCTTCTCCTAAATTTTCTTCCAAACGTCATATTCAAAAATGTAGTTAAAATGATGGAAAGGAAAGCGCCATCTTGAATCTAAGCTCCCCCTACCGAAACATGATTTAATTCCTCCACTTAAAACCATCCCAAGACGGGCGTCAGCAAAATTTGATGTCTTCCCCACCCTCTAAAATTCGACTTCCTAACAGAGAGTAGAGCCCATGGTGCCATGAAAAGTCATCTCGATATAAGCGTTAATTAACTTCCCCGACTGGTGATAGCACAACTTTACAACTAAGGCCAACTACCGAAACAAACTTTTCTCAAAGGGCAGGGGATAACCCTTCCATTGGACCTTTTTCCAGAACGGACGTCAATAACAAATTCCCCTCCTCCTTTAAAAGTCAAATTCGTAACATAGGGTAGGGCCAATATAGTTTCTTGAAGGTCATATCAATAAAAACGTTAATTAAACGTAAATACCCTGATTTAAACAAAAACATGGCTTTGTCCTTTCACACCACGAGGGCTGGCTACGCTCCTGTCTATTGGTGTAGTATTGGCATCAAAGCAGCATATATACATGGCTTTGTTTGTTTTTATTATTATTTTTTTTTAAATTATTATTATTACTATAAATATTAAGACTTCAGAGAATGAAGATAAGCAGTAGTTTGTGTCTGTATATTCAGAACGTCCGCGAATATGATTGTAGCGCCATAAGCTGTATAAACCCAAATTGCGGGGAAGGTTTTGAAACATTCACATCCGCAAGACATTGTTGTGCCAGGTATAGACGTAGGGTAGGGTCATTAACTGATTAACAATCGATTTTCAAATTTATACAAAGCTGTTAGCAAACTGCTTATCCACTAAAGAGCCTGTGTAAGAAAATGTGTAAAAGTAAGAGGGCCCGACGTTTCGATCCTAGTCTTCTTCAGAGGCTTAAAACAATCGATTTTGTCTAATATATACCCGCTTGATGTGTCCCCTCCCTATGGCCCTCCTCCAATTAAATCAAACTTAAAAAGCACAATAGGTTCATTTATTCGAATTCTTACATAGCTACATGTTAGTCCATTAATCCAAACACTATCTGCCTCGTAGTGAAGCATGCTATTGTCGAACCCATATGAATTGCCCTGTTTTCAATTATAACATAAAAGAAACATTATATAATTACCCTAAAATATGTCTTTGTAGTCATAGTCCAGTACCAATCATAATGGTTCCGATCATTCATATAATTTCTCACGGTGTACTCTATACATGACGTATACATTGGGTGGATGTCCAAATTCCCCAGCCCCAAAATATCTACCATTTTGACATGGAACACAATAACTGTCATAAACTCATGTTTTATGGAATCATTGCAAATGCCATTTTTGGTATCATACTCTCATATTAATAAAGTAGATTCCATGTGGGAAGAGGGTGAATGGTCATTCTCAATATAAAAGGTATTCGGCTAGAAAACCAGTTTTCATTACCTAAAGTAAATTACATTTTATAATACAAACAGTTGTCTGTGCTTGGTTACTTTACACATTTGATATTACTCTCCACTCATGAAATTACGTTTTGAATTACAGAACTGTAAAACGTTATCTTTCATTACCACAAATGGGGCAATTCAAATTTATAAAAAGGAGCAATTTTGAGGATTTAAAGAAATTTAGGGTACACGTTCGCTGTGCCCCAGCAACATTGTAACTTTAGTCCACCAAAATATCAGCTGGAACGGTGGCCTACACGGTTTTGGGACGGTAAAACATTACATAAAGTTAAAAGTATGTATCGGCTTAAAGTTGAAGATTGTGGTCTTGCATTGAGGCAAGGCATTTTCACACGACTTAACAAACAGGTCATGGGTAACTTGTAACATGTGCAAACCGAAGTTTGTCCGTTCGCTTTCGGGCCCTCCAGTGCTTCCGGAGCAATACAATGCACCACATCTACGTATCCACTGGGTGACTTCCCACAGGAGCAAGCCCCAAACTGGCGCACACAGCTATTCTACAAGTTACCTCGCACGTCCCCTATTTATGAACCTTGCTGAAGAAGGGCAGTGAATATTAGCTGCCACCCGAATGACAACGGAATGACCAGGACCCGAGCCTACAATACTTACATCGCAAGTCCATTGTATTTCCATCAGTTAATTCAGCTTAAACAGTTTACAACTCTAACACTGGTGTAATCTAAATGGGTCTGGGCCACACTTAGAGATCTCTAGTTAGATTAACTTATATCCAAGTATCTGTGACATTCACCCAGTCAATATTACACAGATTCACAACCTACCCCAAAAAACAACCAGTTATTTTATCGACATTACTATAGATACTGAAAACAGTCATGAATATTTAATTTTCCGAAGATCCATGTCGAGAAGTTGAGTGTCCTCAGATCAAGTGTGCACCAGGATACACCACAATCTTTGAAGGAGATGACTGTTGTCCCACCTGTGCCCTCGACTGCTCGACTACGGCATGCATTCTGGTGATTTGCCCAGAAGGTTCGGAAACTTATCAACCAAAGGATAACTGCTGTCCCCAATGCAGACCAACAACAGGTAGGAATTTACCTTATAAGTTAAGACAATGTGCTGACACTATAGTTCTACTAGCCAACCTTGACTGAGTGTATAAAGGGGTCGTGATATGTATAAACGGTGCGAATCAAGAGGTTTTTTTTATGATGTGTAGGTAGAGGTAAAATATCTGATCATTCGATTGGGCAGCACTAGTCACCTTTGGGAGAGCAACACATTAAGCCATTCCGAATGTCATATGACCTTTTGCGCTCCTTCGCACAATTGCCTCTTTACCGGCTGGGTCTACCTTCCTGATATACCACGAAAATATAGCAAGCTCATTGGAGAGGAAGCTTTTTTGGTGGGTTCGGGATGGAGTGGGTGGGTGGGGGGGGGGGTAGAGAATCATAAAGTGGAAAGTTTATTTATTTACATGTCATTTAACACATGTGGCACATGTGGAGATGTTTTGTAAACTTCCCTAGATCTCCTGACGACACAGTATACCAGTTTTAAGTTAGATCCAACATTCCTACCTTTATCAAGATGCACATAAACCCAAATTGTTTCAAAGTTCAGTTCTTCATGATCTACCAGTCTAACGTTCCTTGGAGTCTTGGTTTACTTTAGTTGTTAGTTGAAATAAGGCATGGTTTTAAATATTCACATTGGCCATATTTTGGTGATGGTCAGGTAGATGCTATAAAGTTATAAGTTTTACACATTATGCAGTAACCTGTATATTCGGATCTCATGTGGGTCTGTAAAGGTCATATTTGTTTCGCTTTTAGCACCATGACAAGTATTATTGTATATCTGAATTGAATTCATAGTCTTCCTTTATTTAGCTTATAGTGTCTGTCTGAAGTATGTTTTGTAATCGGTCTGTGTATTTTGATTTTTATTGATATAGTTTCAAAGCCCACGTCAGGGCGAATATCATGTTACAACTTAACACCATGATCCAATATCAAATCAGTATGTGATGCTTCCATATTACTGTGTCAAAACTAGAATCAGTATGTTACAACCTTACATCAGCATTCACGAATAATAGTATGTTATATTTAGATATCAGTATTTCAGAATATCAGCATATTAATTCGCGATATCAACACGTCACGGATAATTTCTATACTTGTCACATTTATTTTCTTCTTCTAAAACAATACTAATAACAAACTACTTTATCAATATATTACGCATCATGAGACTACGAAAGTTCTCTCATGCCATTCGAAAATACTATTCATTCGTTGGGAAATTAGGAAATCCTATAATTCGTTCGTACGAAGTTTATCACTAAGGTCCCCGTTTCTGCATAAGTTCAAACTAATCGATGCTATGGAACACTGCCATAGTAGTAGGTATTCTTACATTTAACCTAATTTGCATATCCCTATATAGCATATTAAACATTTAATGTGTAGTAAATCCGTGGCCAGAAAAGACGTAGACAAGGATATGTTTTGAAACCGCTCTTTACCAATCAGCTTGAACAAAATAGGACAAAGGTGTTACAAATCGTACAGTTGCGTCCACATTCCTAGCAATCATGGATGTCGAAGAATTTCCTGAAACTCAATGCAGACAAAACCGAAGTTATTGCGATTGGGTTCAGAGCCCAACTGGTTCAATCTGCCCTCTGTGACTGTTGCTGGTGTGGACGTTCCCGCCCAAACAAACCCTGTTATAAACCTGGGAGTTATATTCGACTATGGTATGACAATGAGTGCACAGGTCGCAAATATCATCAGATCTGCTAATGCTTGCTACTTAGGCAGCCAAGCTAGCCGTGCACACTCTAGTTACTCCAGGTTGGACTATTGCAACATCCTCTTGATTGGTATCATAAATCACCCATAACCAGACTTCAAAATGTTCAACGCCCCTCTGCTCGCATCATTGTCAGTAGTAAGTAGTACGACTCTATCAGACGGAAGCATTGGTAGGAACAGAGGGCCAAACTGTTGAGGGGAACTTAAATCGTACAATACCTAGATTGAGCAATGTACATGCAAATCCGGTAGGGTGCTCATGACGAAGACATTAAGGGCAAGCATACATGTTTAGTAAAGGATTGTGGTCCTGGTTTTCTCTCGGGCCTAATTGTAATCTTTTTCTAGAAATGGCCTGCGGGCCACCTATTTATAAAGAACACCTGGTCAAGATAGTGTCAAACTTTGACGTAAACTCTGTTCTATAGATCGTGGGTTTACTTCAAAATGTTATAACCCAATACACTGATTGATTGATGCGGTCATAATTGACGTATTCATTCTGAGTGTTTGAGTACCGATACTACGCCCTCTCTATCTCCAGTTTGCCAGCTACCATTAGAAGTCGGTCCTTGTGAGGCTTTGTACCAGAGGTGGGGGTTTGGGGATGGTGAATGCGTGCAGTTCACCTATGGTGGTTGCCTGGGAAACGGAAACAATTTCCTCAGTCAAGCTGATTGTGAGGCTACGTGTGACTCAAGTAAGTATGTCGTCTGTTTGGTTGGTCAATAAAGTACAATGGTCCCCATAGTTTGCATATTGCATTGACAACCGGTGCTGTGGCGGAGTGAGTAAAGGCAGTGGCCTTTGGAGCAACGTGGCTAAGCAATCGGGATGTTCGGGGTTCGCTCCCCGGCCGGATCATAGTAAGGTGGGTTTTCATTCAAGAGGAATCTACGGGTTTCCCAATATGACTTTCTAAATTGAGAATCCAACATTTGAAATAGTTTCTTTCTTTCTTTCTATCTTTCTTTCTTCTTTGTTTGTTTGTTTTAATTTACATTGCTTTGTTTCATTAGATCCATGTGAAAACATCGTTTGTGATATACCACAATGTCTTGTGGGCTACACGGTAGATGTTGGTGGTCCAGGGTGTTGTCCAACTTGCAAACTCGATTGCTCGACTGTGTTATGCGCTATACCGGATTGTCCTTTCCCAGCCGTGCGAGAAGATGAGTGTTGTCCTGTGTGTGATAATGTTATAGGTAGATAGAAGTGTTTATGCATGGCTGCATGTCGTACGGTGCGTATATGACCTTCCAACAATAAGGATATACGGAGGATATAAATATTCAAAATTTCAGCAAAAAGACAAACCTTTACAAGAAATTCCAACATTTGAGATAATAATTTGTGGGAAAATAATGGAGTGAACCAGTCGAAGTTTCGAATTTCTGGATATATTAAATAACAACAGAATGGCTCCCCATAACAGCTTAAAGATGACACTTCTTAATCAAAGGGCCCAATTTTGAGGATTTTCATTTAATCATCTTCAATTC
>JAIPMN010006825.1:0-11920 GCA_020650975.1 Apostichopus californicus
TATCTAGCAGTTTTTATTCCCAATGAAATTCCCTGTGTAGCACTGAGGATATTGGCAAACTGTTTCTTTGGGTTACCATACCTCTTGATTAATCAGGTATGCAACAAAAAGATGTTGTCCCGCCTGCAGACTAAATCGTCCCAATATTCTAATGGGTTTTGTGACGTTCAAACCTATTACTGTTTCTGAGATATGGGAACCCAAAAAAGTACATATAATATGCATCACTATACCTGGCCATTTCAGAAGCATAATATATCGTAAACGTTTTCAGCTCAGGTCTTTAAGAATGACGAATAGCAGCATATTAGCCTCACTAGATTGGCAGGAAATTTTTTGTAATGTTAGCTGTATATGTAGTTGCAACAAGTACTAACACAATTAATGAACCTTTTCATGATATGGGGACAGTCCACTTTGATCCTTCCCCCGGGACAAGGTGTCCCACTTCTCAACAAAAGAAACATGGTAACCCTACTGTTGCCTTAAAACTAGCTTTGTAAAATGTTGACATATATATTCAGCTGATTGCAGGAAGTTACACCATCTCGTTCACATCGTGATCAGCCTCCGACATAAAGGCATCAATTATTGATTGAGTTTATTTGTCTTCCATTTGTTTACAGCTTGACACGAGAACAAGGTTCAGAGGAAGGAAAGGTTATTGATGATATAATGAAGGGCTAACTTACTGCCTTGTGTTATGGCTGACATGGCATTCTTCATACAGGCAACGATGCAGTTCTTCCGTACAGTCTCTGATAGCACTGAAGATCTATGCAATCAATCTTTCAATGATAGAATGTTATATGTTTTAATCTAAATAGTGAAAATGTCACAAAGTGTGGCTATCAACTCTAACGACAGCAGAGTATATGGCAAGTTCACCGCCAACCAAAGGCATGTTAAACTGGACGTCCAAAATTGCAGCGATTTTTCATGTTTTCAGTTATCACTGCACCATGTTGTAGTAATACATAGGATGTGAAGGTACTTTGAAGATCTTTTGTACCGGGGTTATAGATTCAGCTTAACAGTATGACTGCTTGTTTATAGTGATTGTTTAGAGCCAACAAGCAACACTGCTAGAGCTGTGAGCAAAGATGTTAGTAACTGTATGACTATCAGGGAAGAATTATTGTTCAAAGTTTAACAGTTTTAAAACGCTCTAAATATTTGTCACTTACAAAATAAGATAATGGTTCCTGTTTAAAAATAGTGGACAAATTATGCTCTGGCTACATCTGTTGCATTACCATTTAAATTTAAAGCAGAATGACTTTTCTTCAAGTGTTTGTTATTAAGTTCTTCTATAAAGACTTCAAAGTGCATATATATTGATTGGTATGTGATTGAAGTTATGTCACTTGAATTATATGAATTATTTCAGGAAAACCTTCAAAATTTATATAAAATACTAATGCTAGGGTAATATCCTGAATAATTGAATAAAGAAGGAAATGTTCTTCAACAGCAGAGCACACCATCTTCTTTAAAAGGTTTTCAATGCAAATGCAGAAACAAAATAAAATTGCTTTGTTTTAAGAATTTATTCTCCTCGTCTCAATCTCTTTATTTTCTAGTCTTGCTCACTACCAAGCAATATTAACAGGAAAGTCTATAGGTAAATTTATTTCTGAATGATGAAAAGAGGAACTTATTCTTAGCAGCTTGGTGAAATTTGCATATCAGTATGTAGAAATGTGAACTTAAAGTAAACAGCTGTGATGTCATAGACGCACACTGACAAATTTTGTTCGTATTTTTCTGTAAAATTCACATCTCATTTTCTTCCAAATTGGGATGCATTAATGTATGAATACTGTACACTACTAACAGTCATTGAGGTATTGACTACTTCACACGCCCTAAAGTAAAGTTGGAACCTAGTCCAATCCCAGGTCAAAACTATTAGTGACTAAAATAACACCAGAAACCCCACCCAGCGGTTACTTGCCTTTAAATGCATCACATATGTAGCACAAGAGTTGTTTGTAAGCTAACCCCACTGAAGTTCATATTGCAGATGGAGAGCACTATAAATCAGTGCTTACATGGTTGTGCTTACTTCAGTGCTTACATCAGCGCTTACCGAGTCAGTGCTAACATGGTTTGATGACTGGGAATCTTGTGACATAATACCACAACAATGAAAGAAAGACAAAGGGACATTGTTTCTGTCTGGTAATTTATTTTGCATGCTCACTCTGACAACAAAGAGCTGAATTTGCATTTGTAATAATTAACCTGATGAGGTTCGATATTTTGACCTCTGCTGACCTCCACCCACAATAAAAGGGTTCTTGTACTCACTATAAGAAAGACACACATTAGATATGTGATGTAAAATAGTAAAATATCTTGGGATATCATGTTAACGAGGTTTGTGTTTAAAAGGCTTTACATATCTGTATTACAGAAGATGCTACACCGGAACAGTGACATAGCTGGTAGGAGGGGGCAGTGGGATTTAGGCCCCCTCAAGTATCTATCCTCCTCCCACCCACCCCCCAGTGAGAAAGGTCAGAAAAACATTTATTTTTTAAAGAGATGTCTAGCTATGCCTCTGCAGAAATACTTGTACATAACAAAATCTGTTATACCATGTTGTAACAATTACAACACACTGGGTAAATATGCCATTCATGTTCTATTCTTTCTATGTTAGAAGTCTGTGGAATATTGTCATACACTCTTATCACATTATTTATCCAACTTCTCTTGCAGTTCCAGGACAACTCTGTCTTCATCTATTGAGTCCTCTACCTCTGGATCAGTTGCTCCTGCTGATATTATGGGTAGGATTATCACGCATATTATGGGTAGGATTAACGCGCACGCCTTCCTGGCCCACTCTTCCATCTTGAGATGACAAACCCACACATCCTCCACTTTGTAAGCGAGGAATGCAACTCTGAGCGGGTTCTTCGTCCTTGGGCAGCCGCAATGCTATTTTCATACTCATCTCTTCATTTTTGTTCTTTTGATGAGAGCATCTCTCAAAGCTATCTGTAAAACAAAATAAACACAACCGTGCAATTAATATAAAGAAATCAAACAATGAAGCAAGAAAACTTGGACGTTTTTTCTGTAACTAAGTGCACTTTTGATCTGCATTCATCTTCCTGCACGTTTTAATTGTCCATTTCCTTCATCATCATTCAAGAATATATGTAAGAACAAGAAGACTATTAACCTGTCACTAATGCTATGAGTGCAGCCCATGTACATCATCAATGTAACTTACAAAGTTCAAGCAGAGAACATGTCGACCCTACAAGGACAACTTATTTTCTTAAAGAGACCGGATGCCTTCTTCAAACTTCAACAGCCTTTGTGTTTCCTGAAACAAGGGTCACATGGGGAAAGGAAATAGGACATAGAATGATTTAATACTGAAGCAAACAAAGTGGCATGTTCCATTCTGATATAACAGTGGCTAGGCTGGCATGCCGAAACCGGGCTACGAAACAATTTTCGCAGGTGCGTTTATTCTGGGTGCCCGCCACCAAATTTGAGATACATTCTGACAATATCTCTACAAACTGTCTACATTTCTTACTTGCTTGTCTCTGAAAGATCTTTTATGTTTGCCTCTGATTGACTTCTTCTGCTTCACCATCATAAATGGCTTTGACCTTGCCTTCTCTTTATTGGTGGTGCTCGCCTTTGGGTTTCTTCTTTTCTTCTCATCTCGTTTTCTCTCTTTTGGAGTTTTGCCAGCCTGCGGGATTCAACAAACCACAATATGAATTCAACCAGCCCCTTCAGTTCATTTAAGAATAACAAAACTCTAATACCAATGTAAATTCAATAGCACGTGTTGTGAAGTTTCAATACAAATTGTGAAGTTTACGTATGAGTCACTCGTATCAAAATAGGCATTTTGGGTGCCGAAATGTTGAGAACAGAAGTGGAACCCAATAAGTACCGGTTTGGTGACCTATATCGGGGTGAAAAATTCTATGAAAGTTTCTTAATTTAGTCCAGTACAATCCCATTTGGAATAATACTTAGTCGGTTTGGTAAAATTACCAACCAAAAGAAAGCTTCAATTTTCCTTTGCCTACCTTCACCCTTATATGTGTATTTCTCAAATATTACCCATCTTCCTTCCTAAAACAGTTTTCAAACGAATTAAAAATATGGAACAAATCCTAAGGAATGTTTCAAGTACATCGATTCTCAGAAGCACAAGAATATAATGAGTGACCCTCGTTCGACCGTAAATCAATTTGAATTTTTGATAGGAAGTTGGTCTGATGTTATTGCAATTCATTTGTATAAACCGTCGAGTAACATACACAAAATCATGTAAGTAAATGGCTATGTTACTCGGCACACAAGATTCCAGAATGCTTTGGGTTTTCAAGAGATAGTCAGCATTTTGAGTGTCAACAAATAAACACAAAACTGATTGGGCTGTTTATAAGCACTATTCTCAGAGAGCAATGAAACATGAAGCTACAATTTTTTTTGTTGATAAAACTGATAAAGGTCACAATATCATTGACTTACCAAGACTGTTGCCATCCTGGCCTCTTTGTCGTGTCTGGGTCTGGACTGGATGGATTCGATCCTACTGAGAGCGACGAGCTCAGAGCTGGAGGTCAAAGGTCAAACAATAAGTCACATGAGCATACAAAATCATCAACATTTGAAATTGATTTTTTATAAACTTAAACGATGACCACTGCCACCTTGTGATCAATGACTGTCGTGATTCATCCAATACATCCATAAGTCTGTAAACATTTGTACATATCAAGGTTTCAAATATATACGAGTATTCTCTGTAAAATACTTTCTTCAACAAGATAACCACTCTTTGGGTGTTAACAGAGAAGTTGACATGAAACGGTATACTCACTTCTCGTCATCAACAGCCACAACCTCCTTAAACTTCCTCTTCTTACCCTTAGTCGTTGGTCTGCTAGCTAAGACTTCCTTTTGCAGTTGATTTAACCTGATTTTCTGTCAAAAAGAAAAATATGAACTTTTGTTACCCCTGTTAGAAGGAGACTGGAAACTTCAAACTCAACGTCTCCTCGTATTAAAATCAATAACTTTCAAACAGTTCAAGATACTGAGATCTCAACACTAAAGAATCCAACGATCTTCTGACGATGACAATCGTTGAATTCATGCTACCTCTTACAAAAAGTCTTATCCAATGATCAGATGATAAGGCCACACTGCCCTAGAATTTGCCCTTCATCTCATCCCAAATTGAGGTCTTGCACTCACTCACTGACTGACTCACTGACTGACTCACTGACTTGCTCGCTCACTGACTGACTGACTCACTGACTGACTTGCTCGCTTGTTCACTGACTGACTGACTGACTCACTGACTTGCTCGCTCACTGACTGACTGACTCTCACTCACTCACTCTCTCACTCTTTTCTTCCTAACATCAACACAAAAGTACAATGAAACAATCATTCTGTTATGAAGAGGAAGTATGCTGAAAACCTCTGTGGGCTATGGGCATACAGCACACTGCCTGAAGGATGATAGTAAGTAATGAAACGATAACAGATCCAATGATAAGATTTACCTGGAACTCATTTTGTGTAATGAGCCTAGACTGACTGATGCCAGCAGCCTTGGTTTCCCTCTCCTCTATGGTTAGGTCCTTGCTTGGGTCATCTTCTGCTGCCTCTGCCTCATCTGACGAGTGTTTGACGTCGATCCAACCTCCATCGCTGCCGTCGGAATCCTCGCTTGCTGTCTCCCACTCATCTTATTAAAAATAATAATATTATTTAATTTATTTAAATTAATAAAGAAATACAAACCAAGATTCATACAAAAGACAGTTTTTTCTTCTCGAGCACTCCCTACAGAAAAATATTATATGATCACACACTCGTACAGCTGAGATGTTGTGGTGTTAGAAATTTTTGAAAACTTTTTCTTATAGTCTTTTCACAATCCAGCCATCCAACCTCATCCCCTCGCATCCACCTTTACCAAATGCCCCTATTGACTCACTCTCTCCCTCTCTCTCTTTCTGTATAACTGAAACAGATTTATAAAATAATTTGAGAAGCTTTTCAAGGAGGTAAGAGTATGCATAAATTACTTTTCTTGCCCATATCCCTTTGAAAAGGAACAAAACAAAAAGGCAAGTCACATTTAACCAATGGATATGCTTTCATCCATGTTAGGTGCCTTTCTACATCACAAAGTGGTACTGGAGGGATGTCAGGTTGGGTTATGTTCCTGCTATGTTGTCATCACCCCTCTCCACCCCCACATCCGCCCCCCTCACCCCTGCACCTGTTGCTGTCCCGTTTACCTCTCATCGCATTAACACTATTGGCCTTCAATGGATAGCAGCCAACCTACATCGAACATACAAAACAATTGAAGGCCAATTCTGAAATCACTGTTAAACACATACAAATAGTTGCTAGGTAACATGATGGGTTAAATCATCACTTTCACTTTTGACAGGTTCCCTACAATCACATCATTAAAGTGGAGGCATTTCTTTCTGCTTTGTGCATGTTTATAAAGAGAGTGGATAATAAAGCTTCAACGAACAAAACAAACCAATCACATTTCCTCACCATTTTTCTCTCCCCCTTTCTCTGTTTTGTCATCTCCGTCGTTGGCCTCCGGTAGAACCTCGGCTCCTTTTACAAAGTCTTGTGCATCTACTTCCCCGTACTTTCGAACTTTGATATCAACAGTGCTCTCAGTTGGTTTACCCTAGCAATAAGAAAGATTACAAAATTCAAGCACACTAATAATGCTCACAAGTCAAATTGTTTGCACAAAGGAAAGCGTATATAGGTATAACTGAGAACATACCAGTTGCCCCCAAATGTGGTCAAGTCCAAACCTGGGAAATTACGTTTAAAACTTCTTGCAAACTGAACTTAACATTGCTCTGATATATTTGGGTACTATGGTAACATTTCTCAATGTTGGGAGAATAACTTGCGATGGAGGGTCAAAATTTTAGAATAATTTTGAAATGGTTTGACAACTTCCAGGCACTCAGGTAATCGTGATGACGTTTTATAAGTCTTAAATACTGCAAAAAGAGAACAATTACCCGATCTTTCTTATGTAAGAGGTCAGGATTTTTACTCCTATACAACTGTATGAGTGATCTGGCAGAGGCCACTACCGCTTTGTTGCGGTACTTTTTGTACTGAGCGAGGTCGCCCAGAAGGTCACCAGTCATGGCTAATGGACATCGAGAGCAGACCTCCCGAACTGCGTTCAAACTGTAAGAGAGATAAAAGAGAGATGAGGTCGACTTGCTGAACCTCTTTAACACTGATAATGCAAATTTGAATAAAGTTGAAGTACAACGAGACAACCAAACTTCTGGTTGGAAAACCTAAATCAGCTATTGTGGTCGTCCGGCGGAAGACTAGTTGTAACTTAATACCGCCAATTAAGTAATATGATCAAATTGGTATCACCATCCATCACTGAAATCAAACAAAAATTGTGGTGGGCCTACGATCTACCCAAAGGGGAGTGTAAGTGACTTAAAGCTGGTGTTCTATTCACCGAACCTAACCAATCTCTCCTACAGTGCACATATCGTATCTTCTTTGTTATTTTGTTACATTGTTCAGAACTGAATTTGTTGTTCGGGCGACCAAAGAGTAAGACCTGCTTGTTCCAAGGGATGACTAGTAAAATTTCCTCAATAATATGCCCTGCCAATCACTCCCAATCACAAAATACATATTACAAGAAATGACTTCAAAGATCGGCTGAAAAGTTGTTCAAGTCGGACTGACGTCTACACAACCTAACTTCTTATGGAAGTGATCGCCTTTGTGCAGGCACCATAGAGAAAATGAGTGGTATGAATGGTGTACAGGTGACACCATAAAGTACTCGAAGGTGAAAGGAGGGTTGTGACACTTAAAGGTAATACACCAGCAGATGTAACGCAAAGTTAATAGGACATCAATTTTTCATAATGTGTATTTCAGTTCAGAAATAAAAAGTAACAACAAATTCTGGTACATTTTATGTTAAAGAGGTAATTTAACTTAGATTATCATGGTATTAGTTGGATTTATGACTACATAGCTACATGGAAACTTAGTAGTTGTAACCATCTGCATCATGGTAGGTAAAGAAACGTCTTTCTATATTTACCCGATCGCCATGACTTCATTTGAATTCCTTTCCGTTACAAAGTTGTTAACGATGGTCTTCAGTAAGTTCTGAATAATTTCTGGTGGAACCAGATCGTGTGTTGCCTGAGCTCCAAATAATAGAACACTGGTGACCTCTGAAAGAATACAAATTGAGAATGCCCATCATGGCATAAAGTACAAGGTAAAAGAAATGTTGTTTAATAGGGCTATAGGACAGAGGCAGAGTGAGGGGAGAAGTGGAGGGGGAGAAATGGGGGGGGGGATGTACACTCTGAACAATTCATTGAGGCAAATCATGATATGATGTCAAATATCAACTACCATTTAACAATACCATGGTATTAATGATGACCTCATAGAATGAGAAGAAAAACTACTCAATCCAAATATTTCTACATAATTATACTGGGTTAAACAGCAAATCAGCAAACAATTTCCAATCTCCAACTGACTGAAAGCAAGTCTTCATATCTTTCACCTTATCAGTCCTTTACATTATATTCTCTGTGTTGTTAATATATTTCTGTGATATAAAGAAACTAAATTAAATAATCCCAAATATGCGTCAGAATCAATTGTTTACAAAATTGTTGTTGTTGTTGCTGATTACGACAGATACAGTGAAAGGTTTGTTGCACAAACTTCCCAATACTTCCAACAACCTTTCCAATCGTATATTATAGCTATAAAATACCTGTTTGATGTGGCTGCATGAACCGTTGAAGATACGGGTAAAAGTTGAACAGGAAGAGTTGATGGACACCGATGAGCCGGGATATTAAGTTCATCGTCATGAGTTTGACTTCAAATCTTTCATTGCGGCTATCTAACTGCTTGAAAAGCCCCTCTGCGAAACCTGTAAGTAGAGGAGAAGGTGGGAGTACAGGGTGTCATCCAGTATCCTGCCCAAAGGCAGACACAACATCATGACTGACGGTAGTAAAAGGAATGAGTTTAGGCCCAAATTTTTAGTTTTCATACGTTATTGTTCGAGAAAAAAAGGACAAAAATTGAGCATTTCAATTTTCGTGATATTCAGCTATTATACCCAATATATGGGATGCTCCTTTAAACTAAGGATGACTTGTTGATGGTTGTTGGCTGCCTCAGTGTG
Source organism: Apostichopus californicus (assembly GCA_020650975.1). NCBI lineage: Eukaryota > Metazoa > Echinodermata > Holothuroidea > Aspidochirotida > Stichopodidae > Apostichopus > Apostichopus californicus. The sequence continues at coordinate 9,257 of JAIPMN010006825.1, forward strand.
GGTCTAAATGTTTAATGTTCGTCCATTGTTTGTTAGTACTCATAACTCTATCAGAACATGTTCTGTTAACTTGATAAAAAACAACTGAGTATTCTTGGATTTCATTTCAACACCATATGTCCTTTATAAATTGCTACTGCTTTAGAAACCTGTCTTTTTTAGGACATAAAAAAGTCTTTATGTTTTTCACATCAAGTTCTGTGTTGCTCTGAGGAAGAACAGACCTAACGGTCTGTGTGTTAGACTAAGTAGTCCAGCCACTTCAATTGAAGACCCTAAGATGTTGAAAGAGGGATTCCTCACAAATTAAAAGTGGTCCATATCAACCATAACCATGAGCCTAAGCTGTGCTACTCAACAAGATTTACTACCAGACTCCATTGCCTAACCTGTCCTCCAGCATTAACAATGGGCAATACAATTTTACAGGCTCTGATTCTTAAAACATCTTACAATAAGGAAAAAACAAGTGTTCTTCACACCCTTTATACTCACCCTGTGGATCATGGACGAGGTGCAGAGCAGAAAAATTGAAAGTGTCGGGTTTTTGCTTCTTCTTGCTTTTCTACGACATAAAAGAAAAAAACATGACAGAAATACCAGGGATGTGCCCACGCTGGGCGGCCCCGCCCAGCACTAAAAATTACCGCCCAGCACTGTCTTAAAAATCGCGAATCCCGCCCAGCACTATTTTCATCTAAAATCCTGACATTCCTAACAATATATTCAACATAAATTGGGCCTAGTCTATGCCAAAATCATACAGACTAATAATGCATCAGTTATGCATGGAGAAACATTACTTACGGCTCTCAATCGGTCCCTTGTAAAATCTCTTTGAAACAAACTATTAACTTTTACCAGGTACGTAATATATTTCACTAAAAAAAAATTAAAAATGTAAATTGTTATCAAAACTAGTACTTGTGTATGTGCTTAAAAAGCTACACAAGTGCCAGCATTTGGCATCTGAGCACCTTCAAAAATCGAAAAATTTAGACCCCTCCCCCAGGACGGCGATCAGTATACCCGGCACTCGAGAAATCCTGGGCACATCCCTGAATAACATACCATGACGTACGACTAGCATCACCACAAATGTTCTGCTGAAAACCCTACGAGTACTAGTTTGCACGATCATCAAGATGTAAAAATAACTTCAAGCGATTATCTTTTTGCTTTAATTATCGTCTGCTGTTATTACTCATTTTAATAAAGTCTGATACGTCGCAAACAAAGACATGTCGACATCGTTGTCCTACCTTTATCAATTTCTTGGCTCTATCTAATTTCTTCTTTCGTTTCTTGGTCTTTTTGTTGACTCTGTCCGCTAACAACAGATGCTTGGGGTTGACCTTCTCCCCCTGGTGAGAGCATAGAGACAAATGAAGCAAAATGTATATTCCATTGTTATCACAAGGAAATTAGCACATTACAGTGAGTCATAGTAAAAAGCAAGACTTTACATTTAAAGGATAGTTTTATGCAATTATCAGATAGATCAACTTTCATCCACCCCCCCCCCCAGTCCAATTGTCTAACAAATTAACAAAATTTTATTTGTTATCTTTCTTATTTTATTCTGCTTTTTATTTGACTTTGATTTTTGAGACAAACCTCCGAGTCTGAGTCTGAGTCATCATCAATCTCATCAACACCCAGGAAAAAGTTGATAGCCGTAACCATTATCTGCAGAGAGAAGGGATAGCCAAAAGAAAAAAAACTAATCAAAAACATGAAAGGAAAGATTGTGACCACTGAAATGTCTTAGATGGACACATTCAGCAGTTCAATACATATATATACATATATATAGAGAGACATGAATCCCAATCATGACATGCTGTCGCCATAACGATTCACCACAGTTTGAATTACATGTTGTTAAACTTGTATCACACTATCTCTAGCACCTTGCTTGCGTAAGTTATATGGTATAAGAAGTGTTCAATTCAGGCTTTTCCTCACTTTTTTAAGCTAAACTTAAAAATTCAAGAACTTCCTAGACCCAGAAAAGAAGTTTTTCCTTTTCTCTTCTTATAAATTTTTGTGTGGGAAATATGATTTAAAAAATTTGTTTGTCTTTTTTAATTGCTAGAAGGTATGATTTCTTCTCCATAAAGGTGCAAGTATAAACTTTTACGGCCAGTAAATGACAATAACAACTGTGCCCTTATTCCTATATGCAAATTAGACTCGGGATGCAGCATACAGGAGGTGAAAGAGCATTCCAATATTCAAGAGGATGATGATGATGGGGTTGAGTAAGTATGGATGAAAGCCATTTTAAAAATTTGAATCTATTAGAGAAATCTTTCATTTCAAATGCTAATTACTTACCTTGGTTACTTTTGAAAAGCAAGCTGTGACTATCACATTCACAGTCTTGGCATCTTTCCTGTGATGATGAAAGAAAAAAATTGCAACATGAAACAAGAAAATCCCATTGATGCCTATTACCATGGTATCTACATAGAGTTCAATTAACTGACCATACAAAATGGTCACAATGTTCTTAAAGTTTATTTTATTGCTGAAAACATCTACACTAGACAACAGTTATTGACACTCACCAAATGTTCTTTCTATACAGTTCAACCATGACATTGAGTGACATCTTGGCTGCCACAGCACTGCTATCTTGGAGCATTCTGTACATAAAAT
>JAIPMN010006827.1:0-24678 GCA_020650975.1 Apostichopus californicus
ATTCAAATTGTTGGACCTGTAGATGTGATTTAATTGATTTCCAGAGGCCAATCATAATGATGGAGGTAAAAACTTATATGTAAGTTACAGGAAATGTCTCGAATCACAATTCCTTTGGTTGCAAGCATATGACCGATATTGATTTCAAGACGTGTATTGCTCTACAGTAGGTAGAAGTCAAATGTTATGTTATGTGTTATGTGTTGTTATGTTTCAAAATCTATGTCTCAAGACTGCCAGCATGGACAGTTCATATATCTAGCCATGTACTGTAGTTGCTTACCATTAATTTTCAGGTGGTTGAGTTTAAATTACTGTAAGGCTTATTTTGATAGTTCGGGAACGGTAAGCCGGGCCTTACACTGATAACGCGAACCGAGCGTGAAATAGGAAACAATCTCCAAAAGCGGATATTTGATAATATATATATATCTCTTTTATTGGTTCTGTTTAAAACTATAACTTTGGATAATTATAAAATGGGATAATTAAAATGCACAGAGCCCGAAGTCTACAGACGTAAATATAAATACGGAGCCTACTGTTCTACGTCTGTAGACTTCGGGAGATAAACTTAAACTCCCAGATATGTCTTTAGGAGACACTTAAACCCTTCCAAAATCATTTGAAACAAAACATATGAATACGCACGCGTGATTCATAGCCCCCAAAGCGCGAGCCATGGGTGACGTCATAATAACCATATCAAACTAAAATACGCTTCACATTGCTGTACAGGTACAGTAATCTGGGTTTCCATCGTGAATATAGTGAGCATTGCATCGCAGGAAAGGAAACAAATGTATTTTAGAATTTACAGTGCTCGATACATTTACCATTAAAAGCTTTGCTTTTTTCATGGTGATGAAGAGACATGTAACACAATGCTCCTTTCTATCATAGCACTTTTTTTTCTTTGAGAGGCTCTGCTACAGACAGTATGTTAGTTTTACCATTTGTCATTTCGCTTCTGACCGAGGACCTTTGTCAAGTTTATTCTTAAATAACAAATTTGTACTGTAAGGAAACAAGAAGTTATTTGTCCTTCCACTGGAGAAGACCATACATACTGCTCACATAAAAGGTCTAACTTTTACATGATCCATCCATCAAATTATATATGGTTTAAAATGCATTCTGGTTGTCGGATCAGGTATTTTGTGGACTTGCAGAAATGTTTTAAATACATGTGCATTCTTTTATAATGTGGGGAAACAAACCTATGCGTTTTGGTTTGACCTACAAAGAGGATTGTAACCAATAGCTGCATTCATAATTGTACAAATGTTCAATCTATATAGGATGTTGATAAGTGTGCAGTAACATACCTCTCATGTAAATTGCATACTGTAGAATCTCATGAACCATGTTATTCCTCAACTTCTTCTTCTTCATCATACAGGAAGTGAAGCTATCCAAAAAGAGTGTCATTGAGCGAGGCCTGGTGACCGAGACTCCAAAAGCTAAGGAGGTGATTGGTGAACATGCAAACTACTGCTCTATAAACTTGGAGAAGAAGCTGTTCCCTGGGGATGTCTTGGGATACGTTACTCCGGTAAGAAACTTAACGAACGAATAAAATAGATAACAGTCTGACTAGTTAAAGATGCTGTAGTATTAAAAGTGTATGAAGTAGTGGCTGGAAAGCCAGAAGAAGCATTTTCTTTAAATTAGTTTATCAATGATGACAATGACACTTACTGGGAAAAATAAGCACTATTTATAGCTCACAACTGCAGTACACTAGTGTACTGCATGTTGCAATTGTTCGAAGAAGCTTTACTCCTATATTGCAAGAACGTGAGGTAAGAGACACGGAAATTGATGAGCTTGCTTACTTGACATAATTAATATTCTCAGGCATGTAATGGACAATGTGAGAATTTATCCTAACAACATAACTAAGGTATTAATTGACCTGAAATGTTACTAGTTTGCCCTAATTTCACATTGTCTATAATGGTTACGAATCTTCATGCACTTTCAGTGGAATGGACACGGTTATGACGTTGCCAAAATATTTGGAGGAAAGTTCAGCGCTATATCTCCTGTCTGGCTACAAATAATCAGGAAAGCTCCAGGTGTCTTTGCCGTCAATGGAGGCCATGATATCGATAAAGGTTAGTTTCATGTTTGTATCAGAGCTATGATTCATATGAAGTGGCTTGCTGCATGAGTTACTGACATTTGTATAACAAGAGTCACATTTACATAACAAGGAGCCTTGGCACTTTCTAAAATGGGCCAGGCAAAGTAGGCTATCGTCTACAGCTCAACAAATTTGGGGGTAAGTTTCCTTGCAAAGTAACATGAGGCTTCCTGTATTGGGCAGATAGATTCACCCAAATGTCAAGTATACTATATGTATTAATGAATCGTACTTTCCCCAACCACATTTGCACGCAAACTAAAATCCAGAAATAGGCTAGTTGGCTTTCTTATCCAGTTTGGTGCGTAATTAGACTGGTTATGCCACAATACTGACAACTCTATGATACTCTTATACTTATTCAAGTTATTCACAGGCTATAGAAGATTGACCTAATGTAACAATTCTTATTTAAATCCATGTGTTACTTTTCATTTCGCTTAATGAATCTGGCAACTCTTTCATGCAGATAGCATGATTACATTTCAAATACACAACTAGTACTGGGAAATAACCTATAAATATTGCACCATATTACATATAGGAGCTTTATAAAATCCAAACCCTCCCCTTAGACCCCTCTCCCAGGTTTGCCCCCTCCCCCCACTTCCACACATCAAATCCTGGCACCGCTTAGCATACATTCTAAGCCAAACATGAATATGTATGTCCTAGGATATGCTAAGCCAAACATGGATATGTATGGCTTAGGATACATGTACACTTTATTGTCACAGTTAGGCTTAATTGTAAGGATACATCTTTTACAAAGTGCATTTCCATTAAATCTATTTAATTCCATATTTCTGTCACAAACAAGAACATATCCTAGGGATATTTCCTAAATACCTAGCGAGATTGTGGAATATTTGGATGACATGTATGCTAGGGGGCCTCTTCATACTGTATGTTTGCTGCGATAATAAGACAGATTGTGCAGAACCTTGTAAATTTGGTTATTTTTAAACTTTTTCTTGTGAACTTTGATCAGGTTGGGTCAAGGACGTTAAGAAGAATGGAAAAAGGAAGGTGGAAGTAGGTAAGTGTTGACCTATGTTCTGACAGGTATGAGCATTTGGTAATTGCATACTATGATAAGCAGTAATAGCTGTCAGGCTATAGAAGCAGGTAAATTATATAGGCATCCCTGTATTTGAATGCTTGATATGATTTAAGATCATACTAATGTGCTAATCTGCCGTTGCTTAGAAACAACAATGAGAAGAACACCCAATGCCGGAATGATGATTTCTTTAGTTTTATCCCATGCAATGAATACAATGTCGTAAAAACAGGGACAAAAGCAGGCCCTCTGCTAATTTAAACAACTTTGGCAGCATAATACACAATAAGGTTTATGTACAATGTAGATTATTTACTCAAGTAGATCAAGAGGAATGGTGTTAATAACCACTATCTATATATTTGGTCAGTTCAAATGATGTGAGATGCACTGTCTGGTAGTGCTGTGTTAACAAGTATTACAGTCAACACAAATGAAAGGTTCGGAAAGTTAATGATAATCACAGTTTACCGTTAGCCAGATGTTTTTTATTCAGTGGAGGAACTGTCCTACACCCCTCCTCCCCCCTCCCCCAACCCCTGCCATTGTCAGGTCTCCTTATATTAACTGGATTTTTTGTGTAGCTTCTTGATGATTAGGTAATATAAATAATGAATCTTTACAATATTACTAGCTCCTTATTTATATGCAATTATGCATAAATTGCCAAGTTTTCATATATTCTCTGGAGCAGTGTTACTGTCACATAACCCTTTGCATTTTGCCACTTTTTGTTTTGCCGACAGCTCCAAGGTTATTATTTGATGGATGGACTGGTAGAGATTATGCTGAAGTCTTTGAATCAGAGAAAGAAATTCAAGCATTGTCAATTGCAGCAGTAAACTTTTACAAAGTGAGTTTATAGGATATTCTAGATCTAGAAATTTCAATTGCATGTGTCAGAAAATCATCCTACATTTTATGGCACTCATTTGAAGTATGGTGAACATGCTTAGTAAAACATTGGGTGTGTCATGTTTGTCTTGTTTTTGTGATCTTCATAATTTATTAATTACGTCTATTAATTACGTCTATTAATTACGTCTAAATATGTCTATTAATTAAAAATTTATGAAACAAATGTGTACAACAAGGTTTTTTTTTGTTTTTTGTTTTTTTGTATTTTGGTCGCTAGCTTGATAAACTACTATTGTTTTTCTAGTGTCCTGCTTATACTATACCACTTTGTCCTATTGTTCTTATGTATAGACGAAATAATTGAAATGAAATGAAAGTCCTGGTTGCCACCATTGAGTTGCCCCATACAGTCTGTATACATTTGCACACCATAGATGGGATTATATGGTCACATTGATTCTTTGGCTATTTGGACAAGATTCAGGAAGAGGCCTTGGTAATCTGTTCTATAGCCCAGACACAGTAAATCTGTGACATCACAATGTGTTTGTGTGACAAGAGATGTATGGATCTACATCATTTCAAGTGATCAATATTCATCTAAATGATGGGGCTATTTCATTTATAACAAATCTGCTGTTTCATACTGCATCTCTGTCGATCTGTGTTTGGATTATTTTCAAATGAATTAATATATAACAAAATATCTATTTACTTGCGTACTATGACATCAGGTGAGGGTATTCTGTTGATGTATTGGGTTTAGTATTGGTTAAAGTGGTCCCAAGACTGAAACATTCTTTTCATAGAAACCTGTTTTCACTGATGTTTTTTGTTCTTGCAATTTATGCCAGAAAAATAATTTTGATGGTGTTGTGGTGGAGATATGGAACCAACTGGGAGGCCAAAGAAAACTGTAAGTTTATCAACATTTAGGAAATTACTGTCTGAGTTATCAATGCATGAAGCATCTACAGACAGCAAAGTCTGAATTAATTTTGATTAAAGTAGCTTGTAAAGATGATTTCTATTGATTAAGACTATCAAAGAACGTGTGCCCATTACTTGAGCATCAACAGGTTGGTTGAATCTCTGTAGGTATTCATGACAATTGGCAGATCATAATGGGATTTGTCGACTAATATCCTTAAAATATTTGAGTGAGATATAAAAAATGTGATATTTTAGAGGAAAGTCAAATTCTTATCTTCCTTCATGCATGTCACCAACCTTAAAGTACACTAGCAATCATGTAAAGGACTTAATTTTGGTTAATTTTGTTAATTCCTTCGTTAGGTTTTAGTTTGAATTCAATGAACATTTTAAATTGTTTTCAATCGAGAATTGATTGAATATATCCGACTTTAATTTTGATTCTCTTTTAACAGTGATCTCATTCATCTATTGATTGATATGTCGGAAGAATTCCACAAGAAGACCATGACATTTTACGTAGTAATACCGCCTCCCATCCAGCCTGGGTATGTATGCCCACACATTCACATATTGATTATTCTGGGATGCTCTATGTGACTCTCAGAGTCGTAACTAGTCACATATTTTTACGGTCATGTCGAGTCATTACAGGTTGGTTTTCTGACAAACATCTGTGGGTCATGTGACTGTTGGAAGTTAGTGTTACTCAAGTCCTGACTCATTGCAACATTGCTAGATCTATCGACTTCACAACATGATTTCTTGTAAATGTCGTAAAGACTTCAAAATGTTGATATTTGCAAACTATATTTACAAGTTACCTGGCAGTTCCATATTTATACACCAGATTGAATAGAGGCAATCGACATAACATGCCTTGCGCAAGCACACAACGTACTGATTTGGCAAGGACTCCATACTGTAATCCTTAGATTGCCCATTGCCTTACCCATTTAACCATGATGCCCCCTTCCCCTCCCCCCACCCAATTGTATAGGCAACTGGCAACTATTGGATGAGATGGTAAAATGTTGTCTATTAATTATATCAGTTTATGCCTAATGTAAAGATGGGTTAAAGTGGGAGAGAGGCTTTCTCTGTTTGTGTTTACAGGTCAAGTGCTACAGGTGTTTTTACTGCTGATGACTTTGAGATGCTCTCAGCCGTGGTGGATGGATTTAGTCTGATGACATACGACTACTCCAGTAGCCAAAGGTACTGGGCTATGAGTCTCAATCATGTTTTAATTCACTATCCAGAAGATGGCAAATACATATAAATATATCTTTGTGGTACTTAGCTAGTTTTTCTGTAAGTAATAAAACATTTTGGAATCTGTTTGCTCTCTTTTACTCCAATTCCATTCTCTTAGCAGTTTCCAAATTCACTCTCCTTCCTAATGTCCATGGTATGTATATTCCAGTGCAATAGATATCACAGCAGCCCTTCGGCCCAGAAAACTCCAGTACCTTTTCAGCTTTGCCTTCAGCCTACAGTATAGCTGCATCGAGAAATGTTATTTACTGTATGTGCTGACTACTGTACATACTGTACTCAGGCCATTTTTTGGGGGGCTTTTCCTTCCCTTTTTGTTTCCCGAACAGGAACAAAATGTAGCAAACTAACAAAGAATGCACAACATGTACACTGTAGGAGAGATGTGAAGGTTTGGTGAATAGAATACCAGCTTTTGGCCTCTAAAACCCCTCTTCGGGTGGATCATAGGCCTACGACTATTTTCTGTTTTATTTCCATATCTCCAAAGTGACGGAGGGCATTACCAATTGTATCATTTCTTTACCTGTCTGGGAGTATTACAGTAACAATACTATCTGATATTGATGTTAATAACTAGTGGTCCACTGGACGACAACCAAAGCTGATTTTGTTTGTCCGAACAGAAATTTGGTCACCTGATACAATTAGACTACTGTTTGATAAAAATTTGCCCTTGTACTTCAGACACACTTAATATGTGTCCACAGGATGTTAAGTTTGTGTGTATTTATGAGCAAGTTAAGTGTAGTCATAAGTGCAAACAATTTTGAAGTTTGGACAAGAGAGAAAATGTTGTCAATGAGAAGATTTGAAATCATTGTATATTTAATTTCATTCATTTATTGCTTGCCTTAACTCAGACCTGGACCTAACTCTCCAATTTCCTGGGTCAAACAATGCGTGGAAGCCATTGCCCCTGAAGCGGGCCCGAGGAGGAGTAAAATTTTACTTGGATTAAACTTTTATGGATATGACTTTAGCAGTCACTCAGGAGAAGCTGTTATAGGACCAAAGTAAGTTCTCTCTTGAATTGTCACTTGCAATTGATTTATGAATAAATTATCATGACTATGTTAATGGATAAATGTCATGTTATTAAAAGCTTAATACTAAGGTTGTACTTCAGATTAAAACTTTGCTCAATTCAAACCCTCTCCAGTTCCATCCAAACTTTATTGTCTCACTCGTATCCAGGGTTTGCAGACATGAGGTTTATGGTGGACAGCTTCACTAAACATTGTTTATCATAGAAAGGGACATAATAGAGAAGAAGGACTTTATTGTCTCACTCGTATCCAGGGTTTGTAGAAAGGAGGTTTATGGTGAACAGTTTCACTAAACATTGTTTATCATAGAAAGGGACATGAAAGAGAAGACAGAAACAAGATGATCATTTAAAATGTTAATTCACAAGAAAGTTGATTCAGAAGCTTCATCGATAAAAGAACTTTCATAAGCAGAGAAAAGCATTCATAATGTTGTTATGCAGACAAGCTATACGTTCCAGGGTGAGGTTAGTCATTCTACAGACGTCCAGTTATTATTATAACATTGTTTAGTGTGAAGCAAAAGTTGGGAGTCATTTCAATTTGCTCAATTGAAGTTGTGTCACAACAGTATTTAAAAATGTTGAGAAGGCTTTGTATAAACCAACTCTAACAAATGTTTTGCATAAAGTGGTTTACAAATCCCTTTGTTTGTTTTCAGATATTTAGAATTACTGAAAAAACATAAACTTAAATGGGACTCAGAAGCAAAGGAACACTATTTTGAATACAAGTAAGTATAAACAGTTAGTTTCTCATTTGATGTGAGTGCGGTTCTGAAGGAAATGATAAAATATGTGCTGCTGAAATTGAACAAAACATGGGTTATGAAGTTTGCAAAGAATCTTGATCTCTATTTATGGAAAGTTTCTGTTAAATATGTGGCAAAGCGTAACCAAAAAGACCGACCAGCAAATTGTTATTTGCTTTGACTAAACCAGGATTTAACCCTGTGACCTCTAGTACAACCAGACCTGACAAGATTACAAGAACAGGAGAGGGTTGAGAGGTGTGGGGGGGTTACAATTCTGGCACCCAGGGTCAATTGATGGGCCTTGTGGAAAAGATAAATGTATTAATAATATGTACAAGAAAAACTGGAACATCAAAATGGGATCTGGTGACTTAATTGCCCTCTGGCCAAACCCACTCAATCTACTATGAAAGCTATCATTCTCAAGTTTAGGCCAACAGTTATTTGATGGGGCTGCCTGCCAGAAATGAGCCTTGTATAGTTCACAGACAATCACTCATAATTTTATGTGATATGTGGCAAAAATTGAAAAACAAATAGATTTGGAAAAAATACTTTCAAATATATTTGGTTGTAATTGGTGATTTTGGGGTTTTTTTTGTCACAGAACTGCTGCAGGATCTCATAAAGTATACTATCCATCCTTAATGGTGAGTTTTTACAGATTTTTCAAATGTTTTTTTTAATTTTTTTTTTAAATGTAGGATATTTCACTGCTTTGCATGATTTAGTGAGATGAAACCCAAGAATTACTCTGTTTCTATTTCGATATCCCTAAGGAATTTTATTTAGATAAAATGTAAAACATTTTCCCTGTCCTTTAGCAAAATAATCATAATAGCTGGAAGGACAGGGATTTACCCCCTCCTCCACCCCCCCCCCCAAAGAAAAATTACACATATTACCAGTTGGTATTGACCTTGGTGTTTGCTCCCCCTGCCACACCTCTCCACACTCACACACTTTTCTCCTCTCTCAATTTTGTATGAATCGAAAATAGTTAATTTCCATATTGTTGTGAAAGACAGGTTGCTGTGTCATGGTGACTGATGGTGGTGGCAGTCTTTCATACCAAGGATTATCTCCCAACCTGTCTTTATTTAATTTCTTCTGCAGTCAATTAACGCTAGACTTGAGTTGGCCAAAGAACTTGGAACCGGAGTCTCTATATGGGAGCTGGGACAGGGCCTTGATTATTTCTATGATCTGTTTTGAAAAGATCACACAACAGAAGTACTTACAAAGAGAATTTACGTTATTTCCAAAATTAACGATTAAAATATTAGAATTGGTTTTGAAATTTGGGTCAACTTTGCTGAAATAAACCTTAAAGAGTGAACATTAAATATCTGACATTTTAAAGGAAACATAGATTGTTTTGAGTCACTGAATCTCAATAATATAGATATTGAAATTGGCTTTGGTGAGCGGTCGTGACCTAACATAGACTGGTAAATAAATTACAGGAGTGATTTAAAGCTGCTAATTGCATTTCAGTTCTAACCTTTTAGAGTTTGATCTCACAAGCAAACCGATTCACAATAAGTTTATAGTGCAAGGTTCCCTTAATAACACAAACAAAACCAAGTATTTATCCTCAGCTAGAAAAGTATGATTAGCTGATAATTTGACTTATCAGTATATGACAATAACCAACCTGTTTCAATACTTTCTGAAAAGTATTCTCGGTTCGGTAGATGACAGCAGATTGTTGACGGTCTTGACTATTTGAAACTAGTATCAATTATGTTTTTGAACAGATCTTGCTTAATATTTCAAACATTTGTTGGAACATTGATAAAAATTACCAATTCATTTGTAAGCAAGAGTATTTTGAATTGCAAAACTGCAACAACCTGCTTAAATTAGAGCAAAAATTTCAAGAAAAACAGAGCACAAAATTTGTTAGTGATTGTGAAAAATCTGAAACAAGTTTTAGGATCAGTGGGTGAAAGTCCAGCATCTTTGTAACAATTATGATCTTAGATCTTGCCTTTCTTGGTAAAAAAGAGCTTGTGCTTTATGTTGGTAACAGAATGACCTGAATTAGTTCATTCCTGAAGTTATTACTCCATCTAATATTCTTGGATATTAAATAAACCCTAGATGTATCCATCTTGTTATGCCTTTTATGATTGGGTGTTTCTGCTGTCATTTTATATAGCAAGTTACCATGATGCACTCTACGGTAAAGTCTGTTGTTTTTTATTTAATTTGTGTTTCCAATATTCTACCAATGTATTCACAGCCAGCGTGTGGAATTTTCAAAGTGCCTTTATCTAGTTAAGCATCTGTAAGGAAAACATTCAAACCAAATTCCTTTAAAAATTTCATGGTTTTTTATTCTTCTAAACCTTGAAAAGGTGATAGCTGATATAGGTAAATGTTCCTTTTAAATGAATTTTATGTAATAATAAAGTATCGGTAGCAATAATTTAAGTTTCTTGCTTACTTTCAAGGAAAAGTTTAGATTTTTAGCTATTGCTTCAAATGTCAAGCACTTGGACTTAACCGATTCATGGACACAGTTGATAATACACCAGTACAGGGGAGGTGGGGGAAGGGGAGGGGGTTAGGGATTCAACCTGTCTTGATTCAGGGTCATACTTTTAAGTGTTGGTGGGCCAGATTGTGCATGAATTCTGTAACCATTGGTAGAATATACTTTCTGGTGTAACATATATGTGATTAAGCACTTTAACAACTTACAGTATGAAGATCAAAGAAAATTATGTTATTGAAATGTTGAGCTATTTTAATTTGGGAGTGTGGTGGGGGTGGGAAGTTTCAAATATTAATCAGGTAAATTAATGATTTTGTATGGTGGACAAACATATCTTAATAAATTACAACCTAAAAAGGTGGTGAAAACTTAATGTCAGTCTAGTTCTCTTGGTGTTAACTGCTAATTTGCAAACCATTCAAACGAATATGATCCTTAGAAACAGGTTTTCCATCTCCAAAATCAGAAGTATTTCTTGCTTGGTGCAATCAGTGCTACTTCGGGCTTTTATTTGTCAAACAATACTTAACAAAAATAATATTTGTATTTGTCAAACAATACTTAACAAAAATAATAGAGGCATTATCGTGTACATGTCAAAACCAACACAGCTTAGAGGATATCAATTTGGCCAAAATATACACGAGAAACCAAATAATGGTCAGTCGAATTCACGCTTCAATAAAGCATTTTACAGGAATGTCCAGTCTGTGAGACCATTTAAATAATGTCTTCTGTTACACTACTCAATGTAACTGCTTAGCTCGGAGGCTTATGAACCTTTCAAGAAAGCACTGTTCCAAAGTTTTATATTTTGTAATTTTAGCAGATTAAAACTTCTGATCTTTCAGGAGATTCATTTGATTAGAATAACCCAAATAACTCTGATTTTGATCAACTGTTGGTGTGTATGTTGAAAATACTGAGCAAACCATAGTTAGCAGCAGTAAGTATGTAGAACATCCTTCTTGATATTTACATATTTAAACATTTTGTATGACTTAAACATTTTCAAATTGAAATAATTTGGCTCTTGTGACTACCTGTATCAGTTTCTGAGGGTAAAGCTCTTTTGGATGATGCAGAGTTTATCCATAGCCTACTATGGTTGACCTTTTTACTAATTCTAGCATATTTTGGGGAAAATACTGATTAAAGGATGGTTTGTACTCTCCGTGACATGCACAATTTATCCTAGTCCTTTAGTTTTAGCTCAATCAACTGTCTAAGAATTTAATATTCATATCCTATTAGTATGAAGACTCAATCTGAATAGAAAAACAGTATAAATATATTTCATGAGATACTTTTCTGTGGATTTTTAATATTTCGTCCAATAATGTTATCAGTTATACTGATGATTCATATAATTAATACTCTTGTAAAGGAAATAAATATGCAATTTAAATATTCCGCACATGTTAAAAATTGCATCATATTATCATATATAGTTGTGTTTTACATCTTCACACAGCACTACCCTTATTTACTCAATTCTCCACATTGCAGAAAAAATTATTTAGTTGAAGATGATATTAACAACATGGGCTTCTGATATACAGTGTACTGCATATTAAGCCAATATACAGGTTTTTGAGTTTGCTTAGCTCTAGGTTTGGCATAGAGTTGTATTCAACATACAACAGAATCTTAAAAATAAAATAAACATTTGAGCAGGGTAATATCTGTTGCCTAAAGCAGTGGCAAGGTAGTTTTGCAACAAATATTACTTGTCAAAGAAAATTTTTTGAAACCAAAGAAAGTTCTGTCTCACTTCAATGGATGGAAGTAAGCTACTCTTCCAACAGACTGCAACAGTTATACACAATGCAGGCTTCCTGACACTTAAAGGCATTGAAGACTCGCCCCAAACCGTGTGCCGCGCTCTGAAAAAGAGAGCTTTCCAGTGCTTGCAAGTGAAGTTTTCTGCTTGTCGCTACAAAGTGCAGACAGTAATGAAACGTGATACCTTGTTATCTTTAGCTGGACCTGAGATGTCCATCGCTGTATCGTTTGCACACTGTGCTGTGGGTATTGACCGCAGCTGTATGTACTGACTGTACACTAATGTCTAATTACCGAAGGTAGCAAGCTGTGTGCGTATTTTCTGGGATCGATGGTGGTGTCTAACACTTCTGTTACACCTCATTCGAAAATTAGGTCAGATTACCGTCATTAGACGTTTCTTTTGCGTGAGTCTTCACACCCTTTAAAACAAGGCAGCATTCACCACAGGATGCAATTCAACAAAGCATTTGATCAGGGCATCACTTGGAGTCCTTGGCATCAGTAGGTGGGACGTCTATTGAGCGAGCAAACTGCGGCTTCCCCTATAACACCCCCCCCCCATCCCTTCCCCGATGAAGGGGTCAAGTCTTCCAGCTTGTCAAAGTTAAATATATCAGATGTTCAAAGTGGTTAATTTAGTGTGAACACATGAAATAGGCATCTAGACCAGTAAGTTTGCCTGTTATGACACAGCTCTTTGGGCTAGTAATTTGCATATGTCATTATAGAAAAGTGTTTTTATCTACCTTGCATTTTGCATAAAAAAGATCTAAACTGCAATTTCCAGAAGTCAGTAAAACTGTGATGAATCCACGTTCCTCTCTACATCTCGACCTCTAAGCAGGGAATAATGTATAAGTTATTCTCTCTTTTTTGTGACAGTGTATCCAGCAAACATCCTCCATTCTCTCTCCCGCCATCAAACTATTTTATAGTTTGGTACTACCTCTTTTCTTTTAGAGCTTTCACTGTTATTTCACCAACAACGTCAGATAAAATCTTCCTCTTCGACTTGATCCAAATGTTCATAACTGGATTTTGTAGCTTAAAGTGAACCAGACAATTTGTTGACTGCAGAAGAGAAATGGTAGCTAGACCTTCATCACCTGAAAGAGAGAGACAGATAAGGTTAGCAAATTGAAGTTAACTATGGAAATCTGCAGAAAGGCACAACAACTCAGTGAAAAACTATAGAATGGACTGTTGATAACATCAACAAGTATTGATCTGGTTTTGTGTTTGGGTTGCAATCCATCTCTCCATCCCAATCTTGGTACCACTGACTGCTAACACCTTGGGCCAACTCACTCCATCACAGGTCATTCTCACCAGCATCAATACCCCTCTTGAATTCCCTTCACACTTCTAAGGATCATTTAGAAGGGTTGGCAAGTGGTCTCAGACAACTAAATTTCATGTTATATCGGACCATTTTTGTGTACGGCTGAGGTTGCCCCGATCAAGTTGTCCTAGCAGGATACAATTTATTTCGAGGAAAAGAACTCTGGCAGATCTTCCACTACACACTCTCCTGTTGGATCACATACCAAGAAAATACTGTAGTCATGGAAGAACTTGTAAAGAGTTAAAAATACTTTAAAAAGACTTAAAAAACTTATTTCAGTCAACTGTAATCTTTTCAATGCTCCTTTTCTATCTCAAAGTAGCTAGATTAGTTTTGTTATCTTCATTGCCCCACTATTCAAGTACATTGGACACAAACTATTTGTTAGTTTTGTTACATTAACATCACCCTTCATCATACTTTCATCCGTCTTCCATATCAAATTTTTGTTGTCATGGAGAGTGATTGGTTACTAGTACAATTTTGATTGCACAATTTTGGGTGAAAGAAAATACATGATAGCCACCAAGCACTAGTAAGTAAGTAAGTCAATTTTATTGAATCCCAGAAGGAAATTACATATCTGTGGTGAGCAATACAATGAATGATACAAAATACAAAGAACATTGATACAATGAATGATACAAAATATAAAAAAGACATTGATAATATACAACAGTTAAATGCAGTCTAAACAAACTATACACTAACTAGCTCCAACAGCGCAACTAAGTGGAACGGCCACCCCCCCCCCCTTAGTTGCTTATCACAGATCTTGTAAGAGATAACGACAGTTGGATACATTTAGAAATGAATACATGAAGGGTTCACAGCTACTTTTTAGTCTGAAGTTCAAAACAGTCTTCCTACCTTTTAACTCTACAATATGAAATGGCAAACTTGAGGAAAGTCCGTCCATCAATGTATTCAGGTTCCTGGTGATATCTTGGACCTGTAGTCGGAGATCATGACAAGGTTCTCCCCACTGTCTACCAAACTCATCGGTGTTCAGATGGAGTGGCCTATTTAGAGGACAATATGGGTAAACATTTCTTTATTAGTTGACAGATGTATGTTACTCTAATTGTTAAATTATCCTATGAAATTTAGGACTGAATTTTATAAATATCATCATCAATGACTCCCTTGAGGACTATGAATTTATTTACAAAGAGAAAATGTAGCTTGACTTCTGTATTTCAAAATTGTTACATACTTCTTTGACATCAGAGTATTATGCACCACTCAGTAAAGATGCATAGTACTAGAATGTACCTTGAAACTGATGATAAGTTCAAAGACAAATGCTTGCAATTTGCAAAATAATACTTGCATATTCATGAATCATTAAATACAGATGCAGATAACAGGTCAAATGCATATTCATGATGCAAACTATACTTGCATATTCATGAAGCATTAACAAAAAAGATGCAGATAACAGGTCGAATGCATATTCATGTGTGCAAACTAACTTGCATATTCATGAATCATTAACATAAAAGATGCAGATAACAGGTCAATTGCATATAAGAACATGTCTCCCAGCAAAGTAATGAAGTCAATGCTTTTGACAAGTTACAGTGCAAAAACCAGCAGACACTAATATGAACAGTATACAAGAGCTTCTAGACCCTAAATAAACAAGACCTAAAATTCAAAGACAGCTGAGAAGATTGTCACTTGGCCAAAACAAGTTCAAGAAGAAACCCAATACTTACAAAGGACAGTAGGTAACAAAGCTTTTAAAAGAATTACTTTTGAGAGGAATGAATGGGGTACCAGGAAATAAAGGAAGTTCTAACTTTGAAGCAATACAGAGATAACACTATATATCATGCTCAAAAGAAGAATGATCAAAAAATGTTTTTTTACCTAGGTTCAAGGAACACGTTCTCTTATTATTAACTGATATATACCTAATATCACCAGAGAGTTATTTCGTTTATCCTTTACTTCAAATTCTGGTGATATTCCATAGAATGTGTTAATCCAAGTTCTGGCAACGGTCAATCAATACCCAAATGCTTGCCATAGAATTCTCTTCCTCGCGTACATGGTACCAATGAATCAAGTTGTCATTTACCTAACCATTGACTTCCTCACCTTAGTATATCTGCAACAGGTAAAGCTGTATTAAAGAAGAGTCTTTTCGTTGTCTTAGTTTGGTCTCTGTAAGTCACTTCACCGCTCATCATCATATTTAAGGTCGGACTCGGGCAAGTACAGCTGACGTAGAGAGATACGGAGCTCTGCGAATTCACAGAAGTGACTTCCATAGAGTGCTTACGACTCTCCGTGTGGGTATACTGTGAGAACAGAATCAGTATTCTACTGGGTAAGAATTGCAGTGGATTGGATATCATGTTTAACTACTAAAACATAATATTTCAGGTTTTCGCAGGAAAACATGTATAATAATATTTGCTTTTTATATAGCGCTTTATACCAGCGATAGGTCTCACAGCGCTTTGCAGAAGTTATATTACCCCTGGTCAATGATAACGTGTCCCAGAGACAATCCCTCCAGTCGGCAGCAGTTATATACTGCGCCCAATGACAAGTTACCTCACAGGTACCCATTTAACCCCTGGGTGGAGAGAGGCAATTGAGATACAGCAACTTGCCCAAGGACACAACAAAATGCACTAGGCAGGAATCGAACCAGCAATCCTTGGATCATGAGTCCGACGCCTTAGCCAATTGGCCACCACGCTCTCACAAGTACCTCTACCCCTTTTAATATTATATCAGGTAGGCTGCACCTATCTATCGATTAACCTACTGCACTCCATAGTCCACCCAGGACTTCTGCCTTACTACAGTATCTTCTCACTTTCCATTGTCCTGCAAAGTTCGTCATTGTTCTTTATAATTCATCTCTCCCATCTGGCATTTTATCTTCTTTATGGCATGATTATATAATGCATTCAACTAGGGGGCATTTCATCTTCAGGGAGAGATTTCAAGTTTCCTTGATATGGGGCAATTTCATTTTCTCAAATCAGTGAGATACTTGTCACCCTCCCACCTCCCCCCCCCCGCCCAACTATCCCACCCTATAACCCAACACACTTTCAAGTACCAAGTGAATATTTTCAAATAATAGAACCTGTCATGTCAGTAGACATAACAAAGGTCATGACTAGCCTGACATCATTTACAACTTAATTGGTGTCTTCTACCAAGAAAGCTCCATAAGGTCGAACCCCCACCCAAACTTTCTTTTATTACTCTCCTCTTCAAGCACCAAAGAATTTGAAGTTATGCTTCCTACTCTGCTCAGCACTGACTACTCGAACATCATGTGCCTATCAGCTGTTTGGGAAAGAGTGGCTGAAAAAGGCATTGCAATTTCCCATCCAGTTATCATAAAGACTTTTGAACAAGCAAAGTTGTGTTTGGCTAATATGAGATTTGAACCAATTTACCAGAGGATCACAAACCCTGTGGTCCACTAACGGATCCATCCAACCCTTAGTTGGTATTGCCGGTCAACATATGATGACCATATTTTAGGGGTGCCAGTCAGGTGCCTTAATTTCTTTTGGCTCCTCCAAACCTTTGGTTTATGATTTCGCAGTCACTTTTCTATTACTGATCTACTTCTACTGTGTAAATTAGAGTACACAATATCAAAATGAAACTTTGAATATAAACAGCTGTAGCCCTCACCTTAAGACTTGATGGCAAGCTGGCAGTAACCTTCACTTCTGTGATGTTGTGAATTGCATTCTTGTTGTAAAGAAAGAAAATGATGACCAACTCTTTAGGTTTCCATACTTTGCCTAGGGTCACTCTCATCATCTCATCAGTACAGAGTTGTTCAAACTGTTTAGAGGATGGATAACCTTGAAATTCTCTGGGTATATGGTGGCTCACTTCCTCTGTAAATGATGCAGAATCTTTACTTATCTGATCCAACAACGACCCAGACTCGACTTGAGGATCATCCATCAAACTATCGTTCACTTGGGATGACTCGGTTGCACTTTCTGCCGTACCACCGTGAGTTTTTTGTAGCATATCTAATGAAATGATGTCCATAGAAGTATCTCTGACTGATAACA
This sequence comes from Apostichopus californicus, assembly GCA_020650975.1. Taxonomy (NCBI): domain Eukaryota; kingdom Metazoa; phylum Echinodermata; class Holothuroidea; order Aspidochirotida; family Stichopodidae; genus Apostichopus; species Apostichopus californicus. The sequence goes on from JAIPMN010006827.1 coordinate 17,791, forward strand.
CAGGCTGGTGAGAGTTGAAGGAAGTCTTCGCAGCATCCGAGTCATTGCTTATGCTAAGAAGGTCCACAGGTTGGCTGTCAGCCACCGATTTCTTTGGTAAGTTTTCCTGCTTGAAGGATGAAAATATGCAGTTGGATCATAGAACTACTCAGTGACAGAAGTTATCTCACCTAACATGATGAGGAACATCAGGTTATACTTGTGACTTCATTAACAAAATATTTAGAAAAAAAAGAAAAATAGATAGTATGGCCAATGAAAGCAGTCTGTTGACCAAGATCATCCGTTGCATGGTGATCGATCTGGGCGAGTTATTGGTCGAAGTTTAAGGATGAGACTCGCAGCTGCTAGTGCAAACCGATACAAATATACAAACCGATACAAAATACCCTAGTCCCATACTTAAGCAGTAATTACACTAGGTAGTATTAACTGTCATATTTTATATAGAACGTTTGGCAGATCAAACCCTTTCAAGTCCTGAGACCACCATCAACACTGCAACCGCAATCACCATTGTGTCATGTTTCAAGACTGACACAGTTATCATATGTATCCATTTTGTACAGTATATAAAACAAACATTAATGTATCTTCTTGACTCATTGACACCTTTCACAGCCAGGGAGCAAATGAATTGACTAACTTTGTGCATGTGTTGACGGACATTTCCAAACAATGCCTGGGCAAGGTCTTTCTTTTGTTTCATCTCGGGATCTTCTTCTGCTTTGTTCTCCCCCTCCTCTGTCTTGAAGCTGTTCCTCTCCCAGCCTCCAACATCCTTATTTGTTGTGGCTATTGTATCGTTTAACTGTAAGATAAGATGTTTTAGGCCGTGACTTTTATTGGAAATCAAGAGGATGCCCTCTAAATGCTGCATGATAATGAATTTACAAAGTGAGAACAATTATCTTCCTTTACAGGTGCAACTGAACTGAATTCTAGCTTAGCATTATTTTGAAGGGGTGCAGCCATGTATGCTTTAGAGGTAGCTATCCCCCAGAATAAATGATAAATTGCCGGACAATTTGAAAAGCCAGAAATTCTTGCTAGAGCATTTGAATATTGCTCCATATAATAACAGAAGTTATAAAAACTGAAGTTACAACAAAAGCAAAGCATAATACGTTAATTTATAGAATATGCAAAAGTTAGTCACGAAATAAGTTTTAAAGTTTGCTATAGCAATTTTCAGAACTACGAAGTTGCCGTCTTCATATTTAAAATAAAATAAAACTGTTAGCAAACTGCTTATCCACTAGAGAGCCTGTGTAGGAGAATGTGTAAAAGTAAGTTGGCCTGACGTTTCGATCCTAGCAGGATCTTCTTCAAAGGCTAAATGACAAGTAACAGTAACAGAAGGGACAAAAACACGCACAGAATACAGACAGGTTAATGAGCATGGTGAACACAAATAGATGGATGTAAGGGGATTAGTAGACAAGGGATGGAGAGAAGAAAGAAAGAAACCAACAGGGGAAGAGGAGAGGTAGGAGATAAACAGTGGAGGGACAAACCATATCTTGTCTTCATATTTAGTGTTTCTCTTGAATACTATAGCTCCTGTGTAGTAAACTGCTACACTTCCTTTACATTTCTATAGCAACTTGACCATTTTGCATAGCATTCTGCTATGCGATACCGGATAAATTATTCTCTGTGTTATTGTGGTGGAAGATGATCATGACGAGCAAACTCTCCCAAACAGCTTTTCAACAGACTAACTAAGCTGATAGGGTTAGCCTCTCCATTATTAAACAACTCTGCAGTGAAATAGCCATATATACTATCCCCTGTTAATGTGTAATGTTAACACATTTATGTATAGCACAATACCTGAACAGGGGAAGACATTGGTTCAGAAACCTTAAATGGGGGTGAGGATGAGCTTGCAGAGGTTGGTGGAGGTTTCTCTTTGGAGGACTCTGTGACATCATCTCTGACTTTCGTCTTCTCTCCTTTGATGTACCCCGATTTACCCCATACTTTCTTCATTCCAGTCACTTTCAGTCGAGATGAGTTCTCACTTTTGAGAAAGATGTGAAAGAGAGACACAATGTTTTATTCTTCAAACACTCTGAGAGGCAGATTCTATCGCATATGCTTTTACAAATGTACATCTCGTTAGGTATGAGGCCATTCTAACAGATCGTTCTTGTGAGATTATGAATTAGCAAATTTCCTTACATTTTGGTCTCAGTCGAATCAAAAGGCTTAGTGACCTCTCAGCCACATTTTGTGAGAGGTAGTGTTTGAGAACATTTATAGTACTGTGAACTGTCTAGAGAAATTATCTTTGATCTAAACTAGAACCAGAAGGAACACAGAACTCCAAATTCAACACAGACACCTTCAAACTGAATACCTAAAACAATTGGTTTCGAGAAATCTACATTAGATGAATATCACCTGCCCTTTTAAGTTTCCTGACATTATGTTACATCACCAACTTGGAAATAGGCAAAGAAATTTTGGGCTATAATGGGATTCGAACCAGAGACCTCAAGGTTACAAGCCCTGTGGCTCTACCAGCTGAGCAATTCAGTCCTTAGACGGTGGCAATCCCTAATATAGCTAATTTTTTGCTTATTTGCTGGGAACTTCCTACTTCCCGGTCAGTTTTCTGTTGTTCATGTACTTCTATACATCACCAAATTTGCAAAAGTGGCATAGGAATGTAAAACTACGAAAGAGACAGAACGAGCCGTCAATATTCATGAATCATCTAAAATGGCAGAAACAATATGCTCTTGAAGGGATACAAGGCCATGAGTGAACACTTACCCCTCTGGCCGTGACTGGTCTCGAGAGACACTGTGCTCTGAGGAACCACCGGATGCCACTGAAGACCCCTTCTCATCCTCTTGTTTTGGTGTGGTTGCCAGACTTGACGAAGAATGTCGTGAAACCGTTGAAGGAGCGGAGTATGGTTGGAAATTCAATCCAGAGAAAAGTTGAGGTTTTACGTCTGTTGAGCAAAAAATAACGAGGCGAATCAAAACCATTGATACAAGTAGCAGTGTATGTTCCACAACTTCCACGGGCATACAAACCAGGGCTATTGAGTTGACAGTACCATAGAGAGTGAAATTCCAAACACTTCTATCACTATTAAAAAATTGATATATCTCTATCTGTTTTTCTGTCTGGTCTTTGGACAATACTGTTGTAGTTGTGCATATGACCAAATCTTCAAGCATATTTGCATTTTCTTTTCCATACCAAATCATTTTTCATTATCTTGCATTTTCTACTTGATAATAAGAAGTGAGATGTTCATAGTTAAATTTCCTTTATTATTTACTGCCCCATGAAATGTAAGATAAAAGAAGTGAGCTTACACCTGGCAGAATTATATAGAAAGCTGTGAAAAGCCAAAAGTAACTAAAACGCTTTGTGGGCTAGACAAGAGCAAACTTGCTTTACAAGAAGAACAGAACATGAAAACAGAAGGAACAAGACTGAAAATAATAAAATTCAGTCAATATTATTATTGTCAGCTCAAACTGTATTTTCAAAATACAACATAGCATAATTAACTATGTATGGACATTGACTGTGATACAACAAAATCAGCACAAATTTTACACAAGAAAACAACAGAGAAGGGGTTAGTTACCATGGACTGTGGTTGGTTCTTCTACTGTTCTGTGTTGCTTGGGCTTGTAAGGGGCAGCACCTGCTTCCAGGGCATCTGAAACAAACTTATCCAAGAACGACAAAGTCCAGTCACACTGAAAGAGAAATTATAAAGAAAACAGTCTTTATTGCAATAGAGACACTTTACCGGGTTGACACAAACAAACGTCACGGCCGGTCTCCTTAAGAAATGTAAACTAAAAACTTGATTTAGAAGGCTTCAACTTTCCTTGAAGGTGATTTGAAGAATATCTGAGACTTACAGACAAATAATCCCCCCCCCCACACCACACACCCAGCCCACCCCCCTACATACCCAAATCTAAACATGTGCTTCAGCTCTGTATTTGTTCCACTGTCAAATTATTTTGTCAAAAGAGGAATTAAGTGTTGCATCCCAAGGTAATTACTATTGTCTTGCAAACAAGGAAAGATATAAACAGCATTCAGTTCCCTACCAAACCTGTAGCAACCTAACAACCCCATGTTGTGCTCCAGTGCCCCAACAAACCCATCCTGTTCTCCAATTACCCAACAGCCCCATCTTGGTCTCCAACCACCCAGTACAGCCCTTACCACTCCCCTCCCCCCTCCTCCCAAACTCCAACAGTCTCAGTTCCTTTCTCTTTCATCCCCATCAATCTCCCACCACAGGATTAATACTTTACCTGGCCAGGCTGGATTCCTTTGTATAACATTTCCTTCTTAATTCTTACTGATGATGAAGACAAGACTATCAACTCTGCAGCTCTCTGAAAAGTAGGAAGAACAAGAGTATGAAGTGACCTTCGTGTGAAAGAAGAAGACAATTGTAAAGATTGAGTTCAAACAATACCATATTCAACACTGATATTTTGCTACGTCTAGTCTTGATATAGTCCATATTGATACGTGCATATAAATTACTTACTTTGAATACTACTTCCAGTGTGTTGCTGATATATGCTGTTAGCTATGTGGCAGTCCTATTGGCAATGACTGAATCAGCATCAATCTTGAGTGCTCTTGACTTAATCCAAAGTCACAGAAACAAAATGATTACATTTCTTTTGCTTGCCCTAGTCAAGCATATTGTACCCTATGATGGTACAAATATTGTAAACAAATTTAAAATATCTCACCCCCCCCCAAATAAATAATAATAATAATAATTAAACAAACCATACTGGTCAGTTGATTTCAGGCTTATTGATTGTGACCAATTTCATTTCTGGTTCCTGTGAATCCTATGAAGTTTTTTTTTTCCAAACTTGGTATTCAAGAATAAGTGGAACAGAATAAAAATATTTGGAATGAGCTTTGGCAAGTTATTTGTTTATTTGTCAGTCTCATAAATTTCACTAGTTAAACCACAAACACCATGATGTACAAAATTTGATATAAATTTGTACTACCAAGGTACTGACCTGCCTCACTTCCGGTTCTGAATCGTTCAGCAGTCTCTTCAAATTATTTTTCAGATTCATGTCTACATTTTCCGACTTGGCAAATACCTTGCCGATGGCTGATAGGAAGTACAACTTGGTCTCTGTACTCCGGTCTGCGACTTGGTTGTTAAACATAGTCAGCAGAATCTGAAAAGCATCGTCGACCATCAGAGATGATATATCCTGGCTGGCGAACTCTCCCATAACCTTGAATCAAAGAGTGAACTAAAAGTTGATTTCTCCTTAAGGGAAACGGAATAAAAAGGATACTATTTCTACAGATTCTGCTGGGAGTATCAAGCAATTTGGTTGAAGTTAATCTTCAATAAAATGATACAATCCTACACCACTTCCTATTAAATCCACTCCTTTTAACTCTTGCAACTTGTTCGTCGTTATTGTTCCTTGCAAAAGGTATTAAACATCCTCTACTCCCTAGCCACACTCCACCCCACCCCCACCCTTGATGAGGTTAACAATGTCTACGGTTGTATATCTTACTCACACAGTGATACTGGAAGCTAACTGAAAAATCTGAATTTGGGTTTAAAACTGGTGCAATCAGCTTGTTACTTTGAAACTTCTGTTATAAGTAGTTATAGGTAGTTCATATTGATAGGCTTAGGCTGGCCTAGCTGCATTGTATGTAAGCCTAAAGCAGGCCTGTCCTTCTGTGTTATGTACAGTATGTATTGACTTCACAGTGCCAAGTACCCCACAGAGAGATCACAGAAAAGAAATAAGAGTAGCATTACAATTTCTGAACATAGCTAACTGTCAGCAAAGAACACATGACTAGCCATTAGTGATGACTGCTCATATAATTAAATACAGAACATCCTTCACCAAGGCTTCATTGAGCAAATGTCACCTCTTTTAATTTTCACTTCAAAATGTCAAATTCATGCCTCATCATCAAAGGCAGACGATTCCTGAACACATTAAAACCACCATCATTCGTTTTCAATACTTAACAAAACTAACTGAATTCATTATATTGACTTTAATACTGACACTTGCTATGTGAACGCTTCTTGGCCTACGAATCCCCTCTCCCAATCAACCAATCACTGTTTGAGAATTAAAAGAAACCAAATCAGGCAAAATAACAGAAGTAAAGAAAGGCAATTGAAAAACTTGATATTATTTTCATCCAGAATGATCACAACTCAAATTGACGGTATGTGACCATTAATTTAATAATAAGAAAAGAAAAACTAAACAATGTGATATTTAATGCAATCCTCCGTACATACCCACATTGTCAACTGCATGAGAGACTCATTGCATGTTTCATTGCTTGCAAATGGTAAGAAAACATTGACAACTGTAGCAGATATCCCACTGCCATGAGATTGTCTCTCTGGAGGAGCAAAGAAACAAATGTTTAATTAGTCACTCATTAATTGTCATTAAGTGAGAATAAATATAAACGATAAGTTGAAGTGTTTGAAATCTAAGACAGCAATTTTATGCAGCCTGTACACAACCCTGGAAAGACAAATTTAAAAGACCTAAAGGGAATTCCAACAACCTTCAGTCTTGAATTCACATTAAAGCAGTTTGCTTGGGATTCACTAATTTATATTTATACAACCCTAATGCAATTGAGGTAAGTTTGTTAAATATTTTTAATATAAAATTACTTTGTTTACAAATGTACCATACAAATTTTAGCTTCATAACTTGCTCCATTGCTAAAATAAAGAACTTATAATTTATTTAATTTATTCATTTGAGTTAGATGAGGTCATGGCACAGTACTCTGTGATGTCATACATGGACTACAACAATATGTGCTTTGTTCTCTTTTTACAGTTGG
>JAIPMN010006830.1:1406-13653 GCA_020650975.1 Apostichopus californicus
GGTTTAATGAAGTATTTATTCTGTTAAACTGCAAATTACTACACCTTTTTTTTGGGGGGGGCAGGAGGTTTTGATTCCACATAATTGCACTGGTTACTAAATGTGACTTTGTTCTACATTGTTGTTATGTGAGAATTGTGTCACAATGTGGGAACAGGTTTAACAGCCCTATGGCATATTGTGTTGTTGTGTTTTAGTGTTATGCATGTGTTCAATGGGTGCACTGAAAAAAGAAAGTGTAAGCACTTTGTGTGGTGGTCGGTTCTCTCTTGCAGAGCTGAAAATTGTATAGTTCACACCCCACCCTGAAAGTATGTTCCCCCCCCCCCCAAAAGGTTAATCTTCTTCATTCAATTTTCAATTTCTGGAAGTCAAATGTGGAAATTCAGAGTCACTACTAAAAGTATGTTTCAAAAGATTTAGCAAGTTTTATCATGCTAAAATCTGGAGCCACAACTGATGATCTTTAAGAGAATGGGGAAGTTTTACATAATTAATTTTTGGGGGAAAAAAATGTTGGTTGTATCAGTTTGATACAGAGAAGTACGGGTGCATAACCATAATATATTCATGTTTGAAGAATATTTTTCTTAAACGGTCATTTAAATTGTGGGAGCTATTTTTCTTACTGAGGAACTTAATGCTTTTATGATATTGTCAGATTGTTATGTACAAGATGTATAAAGGAAATTATTGTGTATAATTTGCACAGATGTTATTTAGAATAATAAAGTCGCATACTGTTCAGGGTATCTCTAACAGTGACACAACATTAACAGATAATCTTCAATATTTGCCTTCTGTTTATAATGGTAATAGTATTAACAATCACATGTAGTTCAGGGTAATTTTAACATTTGCTTTACCCCATTTTTGTTTTGGGCAATTTTTTTGGCATTTTTATAAATCCCTTAACAGCTTCATTTGCGACCTGAATGATGTATGTAAATGGTTACCAAGGTTACAGGCCTTCAACTAATAGCTTGCTTCTACATTATTATCATTCTGGTGCCTGTAACTACTGTACACGAGCAATGCTTAATGACCTAATTTTAAGAGCTCACTTAAGTTTTTTTTTAGTACCATTTTCAAAGTAGATCGTTAATTTTGTGGCCAGACAGTGCTGTATATTAATGAGGTTGGATGCGGTTATATTCTAATGTCAAATGCTCTCATTAAATTTTCTGAAAGATTCTTCGTGTCGCTGAAAATCAAGCACTTTCATTCTGTTGACAAAAGCATCTTGTTCAATACAAACTGTTTTTGGTTGTTTGTTAACTGTTAAATCTGTCCTTTCGCCTTCATTCCTACCATGAATATAATGTGGTTTTTAGAATGATGACTACAAATATAAATGACCTTCTCAATTCTTTGTTTATAACAAAAATGCAAAATAATTTCTACCAAAATATCAACCTTCAAAGCCTTCCCAGTTTTCTGGAAGCCAAAATATTTTGACAAAGTCTTTTCCAGATATCTCTTTAGTGCAGATGAGTTCCTCTAATATAAACACTAACCTCCCATTTTATTTATTTACTTATTTATATTTTTTGGAGCCACTTTCTGTGTCCCATCTTCCACTTTTCTTCATCAAATCCTCCCTCCCCCTCCCCCTCCCCCTCCCCCAATAAAAATAAATAAATAAAAGGTGGAAAGTTACTCACAGCTACATATTGCTATCTTGTAGATTCTACATTGAAAATAAGTTGACAGTGTTATGTATGTAGAATTAATAATGGACACAGTATAGCGTTAATTGAAACTTCATGTCACTGTCTTTACCATTCTCAATATACAAACAGTGTTCATGTATTAGTCTTTCTCAACTATATGCTAATGTAAAAAACAAAATGCTTTCTGTCACATAATGGACAAACCTTGAAGCAGCAATTAACAACTCTCCCCGCCATTATTAAGGTAGCAATGTTAGCTGTACTTTAACCAAAATGTGGCAACCGCCACTGAATAGGCTGTATGCACAGCTACAGATTTATTCCCCGAACTATGGAGAGATAGAGATAGATAGAGAGGAAAAGAGACAAAAACCTAATTGGTTTCCATGACAACCTCTTGACCTGTATGAGTAGGAGAGGTTTGTTTTGCCCTTTGGGGAATGGGAGGTATTATTCATAGTCACAAAGTCTCTCATCATCAGATGGGTGGAATCTGGAGCAATGAAACTGAAAAAATAACAGAATTGATGAGAGGGATGATGCTGCATGTCCTACAGACATTAGCCGATGCCAGACCTTTCTAGGGGGATAGATTAACACCTTTTTTTTTCTTTCTTTCTTTCTTAATTTTTTACTTTTTTTTTTTAGTCACAATTTTTGCTATATTCTGCTTCTCAAACTTGGATGCTGAATGTGAAGAATCTTGGTTATTAGGAATATGTTTTGCATCGGTTTGAATGTGAGATGAGTGAGTTTATCGACCTGTTTGCTCAAATCTTAGCTTGTAGCTTGGTTCTGTCAGCGATGCAAAAAAGTGATGATCTAGATAAAAGAGTAGTCTGTCTGGATGTAATAGTGGTGTAAGAATGGATCCTGTTCTGTAATAGCCCCACCACCCCTTCCATTCCCTTACCAGAGTGCTAGGTTTTGTGCAAGGACATTGATAAGTTAGGCACCCACCTCCTCACCCATTATAAATGGCAGGGATGTAATATATTTTTCCCTCCTAGTCCTCGCATCCCCCTCCCCTATCTACCCTCTGCACTTGGTATGTGAATCAGGCCCTCTTTCTGATATGCCACTTGAACCAATATGAAGTAGTTTGATATTCTAACTTTCTTGTTAAAAATCAAATCAAAATTTACCATGTAAAAGTTCAAGTGCATCTGTACAGATTCATATTCTCCATAGGATCTAAGTTTTATAGAGATTGTCTGTGCTTGAACATTGCTATTAAATTAATGACACCACAGGATTTTATCATATCAATGTCACATTTACAGTGACTAGGTCAATATAATAACAAGGTTTGTTTAATTTAACCTTTCCTGTGTACAGCCATCACTTAGAAACAATACGTCCACTCTTTTGGTGAATTGGGTCAGCTCTCGGGGAGAGTTGCTGGTTCAAATTATCACAATTTCTTTGGTGGGATTTTTATTTGATATTTTGGTGACATCTACCATCTCTTTAATAATTTTCATTTAAATGCATAAGTCAAAGATTCTTGAAGGGATTTAATACTACTGAATAGTCTTTGTGTAAACATGTTTGCACTGCATGCCGTTATTTTACTACCAAGTTTAGTGTTACTATGATGTCCATCGATGTATACCCTTGCACAAAACTGTAATTATTAAATTTCCAATCAAGCCAGCTTTACAAGCTTTGTTTTGATTTGAGATTATATTCATGTTTTAATGATATGTAGAAAAACAACAACTTTCTAGATAACATTTAGATTTTGCATTTCTTTACCTTAACCCTCTCTTACTCAACAAAAGGATATGGTTTACAAGGGATAATCCCCCTCTAATCCACCCTCCCTCCCTCCATCCATCCCCTCCCAAAATTCTCTCATTGTTCTTTGAATTGGATGTGAAAATTTAACCAAGCAAATCCATTTGTTCATTAAAAGGGATTGCATAAGTACATTCTGTTCATGGGACCTCCCTCCTCCACAAGTCTGCCTCTCGTCAACGTGGAATTTGTCACGTATGAGATCTACCTTACAGAAATATAGTTTTTTTGATATATTTGATTGATAATTTAACATTTTTGCTTGCTTAGATAGTGTTGAATAACAAATGCAAAGCCATTTTGTCCCAGCTAGTCAATAACTACATTTAAAACACCTCTGTGTTGAAATTCCAACCGCCATCTCTCTCCAAGGCCTCACCTTTATACGTCTCTTTCGTCTGTCTCCCCTTCAGTGGTGCCAGTAGCCCCTTGGTCGCCCCAGTCGATAACGAGATCCTAATGATGAACAGCATGTACAAGGAGCGATTCCCAAAGGCTAAAATTGAGCTGGAAAGTAGGTTACAGGTAAGCATTACTCGATGAGACGTCACGGTGTCCTCTGATGTACGTGTCCCGACAACGAAGGAAACACTACGCAATAAACGTCCACACTTGATGGATGGTTGTTGTTTCTCATAGAATTTTATGTTAAACTTACGATTACGTAGGAGATTTTTATAAAGAAGGTATCTACGCTACGTTAATTGCCGTGGCAGTAGAGTAAAATTAAGAATTTTGACAATTCAAAAGTTTGTTCCTTTATACAGTTGCTGCAAGACAAATCATCTCCAACATTGTGATGCCAGTAGAACTCAGTATATTTGATACAAGGCAAAGAGGGGGAAAGGGTTTGAATCCTTCTGAAGGTTTCTCAACCAATCATTCTGAGAGATCATCAATGCTTTTGAGGTCACCAAAATTTTAACAGGCTGAAAATTTAAAAAGAAATATACATGGGGGGGGAAAAACAGATTATACCCTGTGATTTAGGTTTTTAGGCAGATTTGACACCTTACAGCGAAATAAAATCTATTTCGTATTGCTAGTTTAACTGTTTTTATAGTTCCTTTAATACTCAATATAGATACAGCTGTTTGAACTTTACATTTTCAACATTATTTGAATAGTAGTTGCTTGCTTTGGGTCAGTAATTGCAGGCAATTTTACTAATTTTACCTAGTATTATACAAGGCAAAGAGTACATTTGATCAAACTCTGACACCCTGGTTAATTTTATGTTTTACCAAATGAACATTTTCTTGTAGGTAGCCAGCAATTCCATGCATTTCAAAAAAAACAGTAGAACAAATAACTCACTCTGATACTTTGTAACATTTCTACACACCTTTTCTACACATGTTTTTCCCTGCATTTTTTAAATGGAACTTGATTTAATATTCAAGTTAACATGAGCACACTGTACTTATATTGAATAGTGTTGAAAAATATGTTTAAAAAAGTGCAAATTACAACATTAACAGAACTTTGTTTTACATTAGTTGAGGTTATAGCTGTCACAAATTTAAATCTGCAGTCTTTGGTATTATACCAAAAACCACTTTCCAGTGAACCTAAAGATAGAGAATGGATTGTTGTTTTGACTACATGAATACATCTGTATGAAGACTTTGTATTTGAAGTTTAATCAAACATTATTATGATTATTTTTTTGTTTAATATTGTCTGCTTGTTAATCTATTGTCTCCTTGAAGTTTCCTTAAAAATGGGCTTTTTAAATGTTTACAGGAATTTCTTGAAAGACATGGGACGGAGTCAAGTGAAGGCCACGATGCCATCTATGCTTTCTTGCTGCACCAGGCCATGGAGCTGGGAAAGGATTGTCTGGAGAAATCACAGCAAGACGTCATTTCTCATCATTACTTCAATGAGATCACTAACAAGTTAAGAACTCTCATGGAGGATGTAAGTATATAGCAGTATGTGTGATTCGATGGTAGGATAGGTGGATAGGCTGTACAGGTTTACTGTTAGGATAGATGGTTACGTACAAATGATTGATATACGTTGCTAAGGAGTGGCTCAGTTATGTGATTCAATGGTTGGGTAGGTGGATAGGCTGTACAGGTTACTGTTAGGATATATTGTTTCTAGTGTTTACACAGGTCCAAAAATCGGGAACCGGGTAACCGAGAGCCGTTACCCTTCGGGTATCCGGGTACCCGGGAAAAAATTGTTTACCCTCGTGTATCGCGATTTTCAAGAAACTACATATTTGATGCTATAATAAATGAATGACATTCTCCACTGACAAATGTTTTCATGTTCAAATACGTACAGTATGTGTAAGATAAGGTATAAAACCTTCTTCAATAATTTCTATTTGCTTTTGTTTCTTTCATAAACTTCATATAATTAACACCACTACTAACATCGCACTGCCGCAGCTGCTTATGCTTGCTCTCCACGTCTATTGGAACAGACCATATAAATATCAAATTTAGCTCTTAAACAGTTTTTACTACTACTGTCTATTATGCAGGCCCAGGGTTCACATTTGCCGCGAGATTGTGCGATTCGCGCAATTTGATCGCATTTGGAAAAAACGTTTAGTAAAAAGCCATTTGGGATTATAATTTTTTAGTTATCCCGTCTATAATCCATTTGTAACATCTCGTAAAATTCCTTGTCAGTCTTTTCCCACCATGATGTGTCTCCATGCATAGCCTTGTAAAATTTAATATGACACATTTGTTATTAATTCGTCGTTTGATAGTCTTATACAGTGAAATAAGATCCATAACTGTCGTGTTCACTCAAGTAAGCAAAGTATGATAACACATTGAGAAGATGAAGTAAAGCTCATTGAATATATATCGAGGTGTGTTTATTCGATCGGGTACCAAGTCTGACTCTCTTTTACAATAGTTATTAATATATATCTACAGTATGTGTGAAACTAACTAGAGATAAGATATATTTGACATTTTCTGGTCGATATCGTCCACAGCAGGTGGTCAGTATCTGTCAACTTGCAGGAGTCACTCGTAGGAGTCGCTCACATCAAGTTGTCAGCATTAAAACAGTGTAGTGACATGCATATGGTAGTATAATTATACGTATATTATGGTAGATACACAATAACGGGAATTTAAGGGAATTTGGACAAGGATGGATAGTGAAAGAGTAATTTGTTTGTCAACAAGCTATATATGTAAAGTTAAGATATTAATTTTTGTTTTAATTTGTCCTTTGTTCTACATACATGCCTTACCTTAGTTAACATAGTTCTGCAGTAACTCATGAAAGCTTTTTAATATCAAAATAAGCCAGAGAGGTCTGCTTTTAAGAAGCTGAAAACTGGTCTGAACCTGTTCCCTTTAAATGTAAGGGCTTTCCACCCCCAGCAGACAAACATATTTGGTCTGAACACTCTTGTTGCCCCTTTTTTTTCGTGCCAGGCTCGTGAAAGGTCTCTTCATTCTGCCAAGGCCTTCAACAAGATCGTTCGAGAATTACTGATGATCATTGCTCGGCCGGCCAGACTACTGGAGTGCTTGGTAAGATATCTATGTTCGATGCCTTCCCTTAGGTCTTTTTGTCGTAAAAGACACTTGGAAGACGGTTTATGTATGTAATAATAAGACTGAAGATATCGAACACTGAAGTTTAAAATTACCATGAAAAATACACAAGTTTAGAAAATGTCCATTTGCGAAAGTTTTGGTTGAGTATACTTGAGAAGTTTTGCTAAATGATAGCGTTGTCTCATGATATGGTTGGTGGTGATCTTTTGTCCGCAGGAATTCGATCCAGAAGAGTTTTACCAAATGCTGGAAGCAGTAGAAGGTCAAGCCAAGATAGGAGATAATGTAACAAGCGACATTCCAAAATACATCATAAGCCAACTTGGACTGACCAGAGATCCTCTGGGTAAGCTAGGATGATGTTTCCTCAAAATCATTTTTTTGAAGGTTGGATTTTTACAAGTAATTGTGTGTGTGTTCATCAGAGATGTATAAGACTCATTGTTAACACTGGAGACAATTGTGTCACAGAGCACTTTATTGGTGGTCTTCTTTTTGCCTGAAGTATATTATGAAAATGAGAATGCATTTCCCTACACCCTCCCCCCCCATATTTGACCCAGCCAGTAGCCCCTCACCCACCCCCTCTCATGAGGCTGTAGCACACAGAATGATCCACAGTGAATAGCGAACACATTTTCATGCGGTGGCTACTTTCCTTTATGAAGGTCAGATTTGACCAATAACGGATCTCTAAGAATGTCAATGTAAAATCTATAGTTCTGTCCAACTTTCCAATCTGATGAATCCCTGCAAGGACCCCTCTCCTCTCCCCCTCTCCCCATCCACCCTTCGAATTAACCACCGATGTTCACCAACGTTTTAAAAGCGACAGTGAGAATAACAAAAAGGCAGGAAAATACCCAAATCTCAAAACACCACTATAATAGTATGGAAAGAGATTGCTAGTCAAACCTGTACATTTGTACCCTTCCTCCTCCCCACCCCCTCCCCCCCCCCCCACTTCCTCTTTCTTACATTCAAGTAATCTGGAGGTGATAATGCAGCTGCACGTTCCTCGGGGAAGACATTTTTGATGATGAGAAAGAAATTTGTAACAAGCAGTCATTCATGTAGTGACAATTTTTTTTTATGATGATTGCAAAAGTAGCAACAATTTATGGTTTAACTTGTAAAATATGCTCTCACTCATCTGGAATTATCGTGGCTGACACATACATGATGTTATTTGTAACACTATCACAGCTAAAAGTATCATGTTTTTCTCGTGTTTTTCCGCAGATGTCACGGACATCATCGGTGTCGATGATGTGTCGCCTCCGAATCCAGATTCAGGAGACGAGGCAGCAGCCGTAAGATATTAATTTATATTTTATAGATAATATATTCAAAGAAAACATCTGTGGGTGTGGCAGTTATGAACTTTGAAATTAAAATCACAAATTCAGTATCAGAGAGGTTTTTTATGGGTTTTGTTTGTGTTTATATTAATTTCTTTATTTTCCTTAACAGAGGTGGTGGTTAAACACTGTTATTGCTTAAATATGAATGTTCTTGTATGATTGCATCATGGGCTATTATTTGCAGTGATGTAATATGAACAGACTTTGCAGTTTATATTAATAAACACGTGAAACACACATACACAGAAAGAGGCCAAGTCAAGGATGTCAGCTAGTAGTGACAGATAAGGGTGCAACCAAGAATATTACCGGGGAAGGGAATTAGATGGGACAGTCCACCCCCACCCCCAGACTGGCAGAGAGAGTATTACAAAATTCCAGGCCTACAGTACATAAAATATGTATATGCTGTACAACCTAACCAGTAAAACCTTTCAAAAGTTGCAAAGTATAGCGCTATTTTGCATCTGAGCACCTTCTATTTTACCAGAATTTCTCAAAAGGGGAGGGGACTCAGTAGACCCCTCCCCTGGATGACTTAAGACCTTAGCTCTCTCCACCCCCTCTCCCCTCCCCACCCCCCAAATACAAAAAATGTGGTTGTGCCCCGCCCTTTCTGACACATGACAATGAGATGAATTTCAAGCTTGCCTGTCTTTTCAATGTAACATGGTGATATTCTTAGTATCAATGTGGGGTGAGAGAGAGGCTTCAACAAGAGGAGTGGGGAATGGGATGGGGAATGGGAAGGGGGGGTTGTTCATAGTAATCTGCTTCAGTTTAATGTACTTTGACAATTGTGTTAGATTAATGGTTCTTTTAATTGACATGTTCCATTACAATTTTAAACACATTGTGTTGCAAATTTGTTTTGTATTTTACAGAGTGAGGAAGGTGCCAGAGTGACCTCTTTTCGCGAACCAAAAGAGGAAGACTTTGAGAGGATCAAAATCATAAGTAATGGTGCTTACGGGTAAGTTGCACCCTAGCATCAAAATCATAAGTAATGGTGCTTACAGGTAAGTTGCACTCTAGGATCAAAATCATAATTTGTGGTGCTCAGAAATGGTGCCACAGCATCGGTAAAACCTATCTTCTACAGATCAAAATTAAATTCACATATTTTGATTAATTTTTGTCGAGGTTCATCTAATTAGACATAAGATGATAAAAATAATGAATATGCTATTTGCTTGATAATATCTGTGTTGTGTGTAGCTCCTATTGTGATTCTCGAAGGTGAACAATACACTGGCCGTGCCTGTATTAGTTTCTGCTTTTTCCTGTCTTACCCATTGATCCATTCTCTTAGCTGACACTATTACTGTTATCAATTGGTTTAATAGTAATCTAGTTGTCAACAGCTTTCATTTGCAATGAATGCACATGAAAT
This sequence comes from Apostichopus californicus, assembly GCA_020650975.1. NCBI lineage: Eukaryota > Metazoa > Echinodermata > Holothuroidea > Aspidochirotida > Stichopodidae > Apostichopus > Apostichopus californicus. The sequence goes on from JAIPMN010006830.1 coordinate 11,182, forward strand.
GATAGAAATGCTAAAAAAAAAGAGAAAACCAATTTATGAGTTGAGACGAGAAAAACACTACTTATCTTCGTTTGTAGTAACGGTGACACGATTACACTATTTTCTTAATGAAAACTGACTGGCTGTAACAGATTCATTGTTTTAACCAATCAACTAATTGTTTTCCTCCTCCAGAGCCGTTTATCTGGTAAAGCATAAAGAGAGTCAGCAGAGGTTTGCGATGAAGACTATCTGTAAACATAACCTAGTCTTACGTAATCAAGTAGACCAGGTATTTGCAGAGAGGGACATTCTGACATTTGCAGAGAATCCGTTTGTGGTCGGCATGTACTGTAGCTTTGAAACAAAGGTAAAAGATGCCAGATGCAAAAGAAGATAAAATTTCTTATTTTAATAGAATTTGGGACCTTTTTGCCTTGGTTCAGTGTAACTGTGGAAGTATCAAAATGTCAGCATAATTTTAATTATTTACTACTTTTTTTTTTTTTTTCTTCAAATTTTTGAAATAAAAACTAATTGTTAGAATGTTCTGTAAAAGTAATCCAGTACGTAGTGGTTTTGGGACCAGTTTGGTGTATTCAAGACAATTAAAAACATTTGTATTTAAATATTAGGAAGTTTTTTATTGAAATTTGTAATCAATCCCATCATTGTAAATCATATGAATTTTTCTATATATTTTTCTCCGTCAATTCTCTGTTGATGATCTGCTGCAAGAAATATTTAGTTTTATGTTTTTGGTTTTGTTTTGTTTTTTCTCAAAAGAAACATCTGTGCCTGGTAATGGAATATGTTGAAGGTGGTGACGTGGCAACGTTGCTGAAGAAAGTCGGTCCGTTGACCGACGATATGGCAGGGTAAGTTATCTCTAGTGGCTAAATTTGATGAATCGGTAAAGGCCGTGATTTTGACGGGTTTGAAGCAGTATAGTCGATGGGTGATGATTTATGAAATTTCTTTCCTAAAATGTTACGTAATGAACACTTGTTTATCTCTTTCATCTTAGAAAGTGTTATATATCGAGAAAATGAATGGAATAATTTAAAAATCAATTTCTCTGTCAAACTCAACATAACGTGAACAATCTCGTCAAAGATTCTTCTTTTCTGTTGTATGTTTTTTGTTTCTTCTTTGTGTGAGGTTGGATCATCATTGGAATGCTAAATTATGTTCTGACCTGTAAGAAGTAGTCAAGTGAATGACTCTTAATAAGATTCTTTAAAGTTAACTTTAAATCTTGATTGTCTTTTAAGTCTTAAGGCTTCACAGGTCACTTATTGACAGACAACAATGGAGGTTGCTGCCAGGAATAACACAAAGGATTCTGAAATCTTTTAGTTTCAGTACACTAAATGGAGTGACTTCAGAAAACCATATTGATTCCTAATTGCTAAGAAATCCTCTATTACTATTAAAAGGATTGTCTAGTGGCCCAAAGAAGTTACCTTAAAAAATAGTAAATAATTTTCCAAACATGTTGTCAAAGTATGAGAACGCTAATGTTGCGTTTGACAGAGAAACGATTTTTTAATCGTTAAGGATAGACATTTCAAATATGATTTGAACAGTACAGAACGTGACGTCAGCTATGCTATTGCAGATTGCGACATAACCCACCCTCCGCACAGTACCTATACGGTAATCACAACAAAAACAGCGTTTGTATACAGCTACATTTCTTCCTTAATTTCCGGTGAAATTTCTTAAAAATTAGATATGTTTTCAAAAACTCCTTAAGCCGCCATGTACTAGATCGGTGGTTCCGTGGTCTTTGTGTAACACAAGGTAAATTTTAGCAGCAGACTCTGAGTTGTCCAGGCTATACATCGCGCTATCCAGCTCCAACGCGAAAAATGTTCGTACGTAGGCTATACTCAAACGTTGACAATCGGACAGTTCTGCGAAGCCTAAGCTTCTCAGTGCTACATTCTGCTCTGACAACGATTCGATCAATTTCTTCAATAATTTCCGGTGAAATTTCTTATAAATTAGATATGATTTAAAAAACTCCTTAAGCCGCCATATATGTAGTAGATCGGTGGTTTCGTGGTCTTTGTGTAACACAAGATAAGTTTTAACAGCAGGCTCTTCGTTGTTTATACATCGCGCTATCCAGCTCCAGCGCGAAGAATGTTCGCGTGTATGAGCTACTCTAACGTTTACAATGGGACAGTTCTGCGATGACATCGATTCCGCCAAGTTTCATCTTTCGGTTTAACGAATACTTTTCAAGTTTCCTTTTACTGTTAATTTGATCCGTGAATTTTATTTCAGCGATTTCGAAGAACAGTTAATGAACTGTGGTTTGAGTGTGAGTGTACTATGTGCAACGCTATACAAGTACACCAACTGAGCATCGTAGGATATACATTCGCGAGTATGTACGTTATATATATGAGGCAATCCAATGTGCTTACACGTGAGTTTATTTGCTGCGAAATTGGGAGTGCTAACTTCAAGTCGCCTGTTTTG
>JAIPMN010006832.1:0-10624 GCA_020650975.1 Apostichopus californicus
AACATTTTTTACATTGTTCAACTCTTTCCCCTATTTTTGATTCATAACAAAACAATATTAGTAACACCATCGAATCATCACAACACATATTTGCATCGTCTTTAATTTGTCTGTTCGACGGCCACATCAAAGGGATGAGACAAAGCACAAACAAGATTTTTTCCATTTTCAAATATAAAGTTGGTTGTGTCATTCTGAAATCTTTGATTATAGTGAGGATATGTTATCATGGTCATAAAGTGAGGCAGACTGACATATATCTTTGAAAAAGATTGTTGAAACTTAATTAAGTGTGAGTTCAATGTATTTGAAAGTCTACATGAGTAAGACACAACAAATATTCCATAATGGTGAAAGTTGCATTTTGGCTTATCTAGCATTTAGGGCACATTTATAACCCCTGTAAAGGTGAACATCTTTCCTTTTCAGGTTGCATACAGCACAAGGTGTAGGAAAGATTATGGGCTGACATATGGAGAAGGCATGGAAAGGTTGTGGTCTTACTAAAAAATGTTTACCCACATAACCAAATAAATTACCTCTTCGCATCGCATCGACCTTCTTTCTGATGCACTTCGCCACTTTGCCATGGGATACGTTTGCAACCAAGATATGCTTCATCCTATCCCATCAAGTTTTCAAAACTGTAGTCAATTAAACCATCCCCAATGAAATACACGTTAAAATTCTTCCAATGTTCAAATACAGTAAAACAAATATTGATGTCATCGGAACCTATTGTGGGTGAAAGCTGGAGATAGTATTCCCAAAAGTTACCATGCTGGCACTATCAGTTTACCTGTAGCTTCCCAAGAATATGTACGCCCTCAAAATGCCAGTCATCAATGGCACTCTTTAGGCTTTCTTACTTGTATCTACACAGTTATTTTGAGATGTTATATTTTGGTTATTGGAAATTTATATTTTTAAAGAAATGTAGAGTAGAAAAAAATAGGCAGTAAATTCGCTTTGTATAGGTAAATGTGTTTCCATTTACCTGCCGAAAAGGGACCTACTCGGGCCAAATGAGCTGTAAGGGTGAGATGAGTGGGTGAGCCATCTATTGGTCTGTGTGTTCCCTAGTTTGTATGTTGAAAAGAGGCAATGACGGTTTGTATACAAACAGTTAAATGATGTTAATCAGCTTATGATTTAATCATGTGTACAGAGTAATGACAAGATTAAAAGTGTGTCAGAATAATGTTATTTAGTTTTTGCTACATGTTTTTATGAAGTTCAGATTTATCGGAGGGTGGAACAATTGTCAGTGCAGTTCTTATAATTCATAAAGCAGGTGGAAGAACAGAAAGAAGCAGCAGTGCCAACTTTGTTTGTTTTTGCACAACCCAGACACAACAGATATTTCAAAATGTACCTTCAATCAAATTTGTCTGCTTCGAGATCCTTAATGTTTCACTCTACGTTGTTTTCTTAACACATTCTTGAGCGTTTGTAAATAATGGTCACAGGTATGCACTGTTGGATAAAATGTTCATGTTTGCTTTCGATAAGAAGATGTTGCTCAATATTTGACTTTGGTTCCAATTGTTTAAAGAGTTTCATTTATTTATTCTTTGTTTCTATTTTATATTAGCTGCATCAATATGTTTGTTCCTCCAAAAATGGTCAGGTTCTTGGCGACTACGTTGCGTTAGATAGTGTAAAACCGCCTACACTCCCTTTCATTTCAGGTCATAAGAACCTACACTAGTCTCTCCTACTATTAACAGTACACTCAATTCACCTAATAGGTGCAATTATGTTTCACCATGAGGAACATGCTATAAGCTCATGTTCCTCGGGCCCTCCCTTAAAAATACTTCAGGTTCTTGGCGACTACGTTGCGTTAGATAGTGTAAAACCGCCTAAACCCCCCTTTCAATTGGGGTCACTGGGGTCAAAATTTGAAAACCTTTTAAACACTATATCTCAAGGACGAATATCATATTTTGCATGGAGTTGTGCCACGTTCAGCACAAGAAGTATATTGTTTTTTAAGGAGGTCAAAGGTCATTTGGAGTCACCAGACGCCAAATTGTGGAAACCCTCTTTCATAAGCTATCGTATCTCCAACCGACCAGCCTATCAGATAACATGTGCGTTACGCCTCATTCGAATAGGAGGCTGTTGGCAATTGGAAATAAGCTTATGGGCATCCGTAGAATCTAAAACTCAAAATTACAACTCGAACATATCTGCATAGGCTTCAACGTGCCGCTCGGAAGCCTTCCTTTGCGTGCAAAAAGGTGTACTCTTTGTACGTACAGCGGCTCTATTGGACTTTTTCCGTCGTATTTTAAGTGGGATGTTGAAATGACCAGGCGCCGTTTATTACTTGTGTAAAACGGTTTTAGTTTGGCAGTGAGTTCACGAGCTGTCTGGATCGGCTGTTGATCTCAAGTTGTGTTGTCTCTTCCACCAGTTTTAGCGTAGCTAGGCCTTAAAAATAACGCTCGACTTTCGTCACGGTTATGATTATGAGACAACTCGAAAAAAAACTGGCTAGGCCTATTTGCAATTTTATGTAGTCTATGCTAGCAACGGTGGGGTCAAAGTGGGTCTGTTAACACAACAAAGTGAAGAATACTAGTCAGAATACCAATACACTTAAGATGGCAAAACATCTCCTAAATGATTTATGAAGTCATTTCCCACTGGCTATCAGTCATAATTCGCAAAGTATACAACGATTTAAGGATATTTGAGACAAGTTTGCTGTTGTTGCTGCTAGGATTTTTTGGAAGAGAGATGCTCTTACAACCGCAGATTTTCATTGCGTAAAAGATCGCTTTGATCTAGGCAGTGTAATGGAGTAATAGCGATATTTTCGCGCACCAATCTGCAGCTCAAAGACAAGATATAAATCATTGGGCAAATGTACGAAGTCGAGCTAATCTAGTAGCGGTTCATAGTAGCAGTGAGGTACTGTATAGGCTTAGGACTCGCGCACACCTAGCTACTGTATATAGTATATGCCATATACTATAAGAGCCCTAATGTACCAGAAGCTAAGCTATCTTCGTAGGTATTTGTGCAGATGCTTTATTTTTATTTGTTTGAGACATTACAGTAAACTTAGCTGCTTATTTATGATTCTGCGACATTTTTTACTTTGTTCAAAACTTACTTTTGGTGGAAAAAGGTTTAAATTTCATACTGCACTGAAACATAATTTTCCAATGTGCAATTACGTAGCATCGTATATGGTGCCTAAGTGCATAACCTTTGTTCATAGAAAGTATTGATGTTGCAGATCTGTACTATGGAGACTTCAAATACAATCATAGGCCTAGAGGCGAGAGGAAATTGGCGAGTTGATTTTTAGTCACGGTCGCCAAATAGCAAGTACTTTCAAAAATATTTCTCGAAACCTGCAAGTCTTGAAAACATGATTTCTCATGGTAGAAATCATGGAAACTTTTCATACATGTTATATGGATTTGCCATATTGAGTACAAGAATACTGTTGCTTGTGAGGTCAAATCTCATTTGAGGTCACCAGAGGTCTCACTCTGAAAATCCTTTTACATGATATCTAACAATGGGAATCGTGGTGACTTCTCATACTTGGTGTGTGGATTCATAACATCGAGTACAAGACCCCTATTGTTTTGGTGGAGGTGTATATTGCCACGTACAGTAGACTGACCTGTGTTTTTTATGCCATGGTGTAATTGTATCAAAATGGTGGTTCGGGCCATTAAATCAACAGCGAAAGAATCTAGTACTCCTCGGGCTGTTCTCAAATACTGATTGTAATATTTCAATTGACTTAGTTAACGTGTCATTCATTACACATATAAACAAACAATGACACTGAATGGAACTTCTGAATCATTGGTTGCCCTTTGTTTATCGCGTGCAAGCTCCAGGGACAATTCCTTTGCTATATTTGAACGGGGTGAAAGGGAGTTCAAACCTTTATAAAGCTAAAAATATCCTTCAAGGGTTTTAAAAGGGATAATTCCTTCGCTATATTAAGTTCAGCGCCAACCTTTCTGAAGATATGGAAGTCCAACTTTGCCTTCTGCGTTCGGGAAAGACTGGGCAGGCATGAATTAATACATCAGTTATCATGAAAACATGAATATATATATGATATCTTTTTATGTTACACGGTAGTTAAAGCCAAGGTGGAGAGCGTGAAGTGAAAAGCAAATGAACGATATTAATAATAACAACTACCAACAATCCTTGTTTAGATTTTAGAATTTTACTCATAAACTAGAAATATCAGATAAATTGCATATGATGTTGGTTTGCATCATTTTTGACTTATCGAATGTGACATTGAATCTAACGTTACAGAATAAGTAAAAGATGCAGGTAATACGTAGTCTGTTCTGAGGTAGGTGTACAATTACCGATCCCAATTTGTGTCAATTGTAATCAAGAAATGGTTAAAAAAAATTCTCAAAAGCCAAAGTACACAACATTTCATTGCTAGCACAACTTCTGGATTATTGACCTATGTTTTCGCATGCGAGACAAAAATATCCTCCAAGGGTTTTGAAGGGATAATTCCTTCGCTCTAGTTAGATGAGACGTTGTTCAATAGGACCCTGGATGAAGTGGAGGAAGGGCGGTGTCAACCTTTTATGTAGCTACGGTGCTCGGTTATCGAACTTCATTAGAAAGCAGAAGAGTAGAACCTGAATGTTTTTTTTGAATTGATTTTATTATGAAACTGGTTTTTAAAAATCAATATCTATAGGTTTATATAACAGGTGAGATTATTACACTAAAGGTTCGAAGAAGCCACCCCACCCACACACCACTCCCATAGGCCCCTCAAACAATGATAAAATCATGCAACCAAGTTATCAAAAAAGGCCTGGAGAAACAAATTATTTTATATCGTGCTTTAATATAAAAAAAAGAAAGTAAATCATAAATGTAATAGAAAGAATGTAATTGAGTAAAAGCGCAGTATTTAGTAAAGCGATTGCTCTTTTAAGCCATGTGACTTAGCAGAGTAGAACAGAAGAAAAATAATTTTTGTCTTGTGCCCCTGAAATGGGCCTAATTGTGTATGTGCACAGGTCATATGGCACTTAATTACCAGCTCACCTCGCTCTATAGATGGGCCTGCTGCTGGATGAATAATACACTGATCAAATGCATGTGTCATATATGCTATGTATGTTTTTTGATAGTATACTGCAATAACAAAACTAGGTCTCATGTGGGATATCCGTTGAATTGTCACGATGGCATTATTATATTCCATTTTAATCTTCTTTCCAGGTGTTGAAATGCAGAAGCAAACTGCAGTGAAAATGGGGAAATACAGTGTAGCAGGGCCAAATGCACTGTGTCATATCGATGGCTATCACAATCTTATCAGATTGGTTTATTTTGAAAGTAGGGTGGTATAAAAAGGATTCTCGCAGCACACTTTTCCCCACATGTATTCACATGAGGCTTATAGCTAGGTGAGTCAGCATCCCTTTGTGCATAAATCCATCTCATTATTGGACTATACAGTACGTTCTCTTTTCATATAAAATTAAATGTGGGTATTGGAACACATATATGTAATCAGCAACATGACAAGGTCATATATCTTCACTCATCTATTTTTTGACCATTGTAAATGCAAATAATGCACAGTTACAACAAACTCTTCAAAGGTCTACTTGATTAGTTAAATGTTTGAAGAAAAATATGTAACAATTCTGTAATATGTTGGCCAATAGGTGTCACACCTAGTCCAAAGTACTGGCATATATCTCCCAACTTGCTGGTCCAAAAGTAGTTGTGTCTATTATACTGTTTAACTAAATGCAAATTAAGCACCATTGTAAGTCATTGCAACATAAAAAGACAAAAAGAAAAAGACAATGTGCAATATTCACTTGCATGTCACCTAAAGAAATAGAAAGTGTAACACATTTGTAGGTGATTCCTTGCCATTATCAATGGGGTGAAGTAGAACCATCCTTTCAATAAGTAACTCCATTTCACCTCCATTAATGAAATAAACGACTACAGGTTTTCAGTGCTTGACACTCAAACAAAAAGATGTCATCTTCTCACCATGTTTTACCTAAGTACCAAGTGTGGCAGTAATTCAAAGACTACTGGCAGGACATTCATGTAGCACCGTTTCACCTGTACTTTCCTTTAATTGATAGATGTAAAACCATAAAGGTATCATATATGCAATATATAGACAGGTTATGTACCTGGTATGGGAATAATAAACTAATAAGCACTGATGATGTAATATGCTTTTCATTCCAGTGTTTTAGCTCTGCTACATTTACAAAATAAATACGGATCATCCATATTGATCACAGATAATCAAAAGTGTACCAAGCAGGACATCAAATATATCCATGTACAATATGCACTGCTGAAATAACATAGTTGCAATCCTCTGGGTTACACATACATGTATATACACACAATTTAATGTCAAAAATATAACTGCATATTATTTAATTTTTCCAAATTGCATGAATGTATACCATGCAGTATTAACAAGCTAAACATTTCATTATGCTTGAATTTGATTAAATTACAGGTGACGATTTGTCTTTCATGGTGGGATCGATGGGCACAAGATACCCGTTTTTGAGTGTTTTCAACCGACAACAAAGCTTGTCTTGAAAGCTCTTTGCAACGCTATTGATGAGTATGGTTTGCCTGAGAGGGTCCGGTGTGACCAGGGTGTTAAAAAGAGGAACGTTCTTCAGCAACTACGAAAATTATAGAATAGAATATGAATTATTTTGACATCCATAATTCACACACACAAGAAAAATTGGTCCTTTCTTTGTAATGATGAGAGGGATTATCTTGCACTTCGTCAGTTGTTTCATATTTTCATTAATGATATGTTACATTGCAAACATTTCTTTCATTTTTTAATATTATGATTAAGAGTTTGACGTCCAAAAATGTATTTTTTTCTAGCAGGGCAGTTTCTGCAATTTTTTCACTACTTTGTCAGTAAATACTACTATGTCCAGTTTCCCACGCTCGTATATTCATTACTTAGTAATTGGGCAAAAAACATGACTTAGAACTTCCACCCGTATTCCAGTATCCTCCTTTATAAGTCACAAGTGTTTGAATGAGCCATGAAAAGGAAGCAAATACACTATTGCACAACACTATCGAGCAACTGAAGTATATAGTAAACAGTGTGATCAATCTCCGCAGTTCAGTAGAAACCGCACACAAAATAACAAAATATGGAATACAACCATAGTATAGGTATACAGTACAATATGCGAAGAAAACATTTGTTGAGATAAATGTTGCCCACCCCATAAAGGAAAGAATAAAAGTACCAGCACATAGTCGAAGTCGATCAAAGAGTGAGAATCGGAAATCAAATTGTCAGATGACATTGGTTAAAGCTAGCAAAACGATTTAGTTACAACTGACCATTCACCACCATCTGCGCATGTATATTCCAAACATGAGCAATGTTTTTCTTAATGGGTCATATTGTATTGTGAGTGTTTACCTCATGCGTGATCTTATTGAAATTGCAAAAGCATTCATATCTGACAAACAATATATTCACAAAGACAGCTGCTGACCAAAAATGACGGCTGACAGGGTTCTTTTATCAATGCAATTTATCAGCATAACAAACATGTGATCTGTCCAAGCTTACCTGTCTTGAGATACTGAGTTCACAGTTTTCCACAATCTGACCACTGTGGACCGCAATGACGTTTGACATCCATTAAAACAATAAGCTTTTTGTACTCAATGTGGTACACCAACATATCAAATATAAGATTTTTGCAAGCTTGCTTTCTTAAGATATCGTTTTTACAAGGTTTAATAATTTCACACCTTTTGACCCAAAATGACCTTTGACTTTTACTAAAACAATAAGCTTTATGACTTTAATGCATAATACATAGCAAATATGAGATCTGTCCAAGCTTCCCTTCTTGAGATACCGTGTTTACAAGTTGGGCGTCACACCACATATTCACAGCCATGCACGCACGCACGCACGCAATATACATACACGCGCGCATACGTACATACCTATCATTTTGAGGACGTAAAGTTCCTTTATGTATATTTGCGTTGGATTGGTTTGGCAGTTGAGAAAGGGAGTTAAAAAGGGAGCACGTAAAGAGAGAGGAGGAATAAAATGCAGAAAGACATTTTCACTGTTCACGTCTTATTTTGTACTTGTTGTGTAATATATGTACAGGACCCCTGTCACAGTATCATTGTAAAAACGTTTCTATATGTAAAAAAATGTATAAAATGAGTATTATCAAAGGCAAGGGTGACATGAATAAACCACTTTTTGCATAGCCGTTACACAACTACTTACAAACAAAACAAGAAAACAAAAATTGTCAGTAACCCTGCTAAGAGGTGTCGTCCTCCATTGCTGTAGTTCCAATGTGTTTTACTGTACGTACACTGTGTGTATAAGATACACTTATGCGCACACAGTGTGTTTATACACAGCGGAAAGCAGTGTATGGACGGGACTTTGGATCTAAAATAATACGATGGAAACCACTTTGCAGATCTAAGCAAGTAAAGTACTTTAGGGTTTGTACCTCTATGCTATCAAGAGATTCCTCAGTAGTTGGGAGAGGGTGCGCTTTCAACTCCGTACACGCATTAAGTCGTCTGTAATCAACCACAACACGATAGTCGTTGTTATTTTTCTTAGAAACCAACATGCATGGGGCCCCCAATGGACTCGTAGACTCTTCAATTATATCTTGATTTAACATTACATTAATATGAGTTTCAAGTACATCTTTTTGTTTGGGATTTAACCTGTACGCACGTTGGCGAATCGGCCTTTGATTCACATCCACGTTTATCTAATGTTGAACAACATTATAACTACCCAACTTTCCATCTGGACCTACAAATATATCAGAGTAATTATCTAATAATTGGGCCAAACTTTGTTGCTGTGATTCCGACAAACCGGCCTCATCAATTTTAATTAGGCCTGAGGGACTATTAGCCTGGACAAACTAGGTGGATGATTTCCAGGTAATGCGGGCCCTGAGTCCCAGTTTGGGTGCAATAACCGTTTTCGTTGGAAGTGTTAATTTCCAAAGAAGATAACACATGGTTATGAGTAAGGCATTCAAATTTGGCCACTTGTGTTCCCTCACCTAATGAAATTAGTTGATCGGTCTTATTTAACACTCTACAAAAACTTCCCCTTTTTGGACCTTAGTAAGAACTTTTGCTGCCAACATGACACTAACCCAATCACAATGTGTAAACCCAACAACACCATTTGGAACAGCATTATCTTGTATTCTTGCGACTACAATTCGTTCAGACCACGCTGGAAAATCCACCCCTTTTGCAAGTTATACATTATGTGTGTGACCGATGTTATCAGTATTTAGTAACATACCCTGATCATTGCATTGTAGAGAAATTCCGTGTGCCTTTAAAAAATCTATTCCTATCATAAAATCAGTGTGAAGTCCTTGTGTAAGGTAGAATTTATTCGGCACATCTTATTTTGAATCTTAGCATCAACGTATATGATCCCAATAATTGAAACCTTTGTTTACTTGCAGTCTGGATAAACTTGATATCAGAATAAAACAACTTAGTTCCAGCAACTTGTGGTAATTTCATAATATCGGCATTTACTACAGTCACATCGGCCCCTGTATCCAAGAGAGCAAAACATTGACCACGATTGATTTCTAATTTCACATAATTATCTACATAATCCGGAGTTGCGAGTATTGATAGCTTGTTATCGTTATCATTTTCATTCTCATTTAAACTCAAGTAAGGGGTGTTTTCCTCATTCAACTTATCGGAAACCTTTCGTTCTGACCCTGGGCTCCCCCTTGCAAAGTCGGGTCTTCCTCGTTTAAATACATTGGCCGACCTCTACCTCTTCCCGTACCACGATCGCCCCCTCTACCCCGGTACGAACCCAATCCTACACTACGACAAAATCGAGCTATGTGTTCCGGTTTTCCACATTCCCAACAGGTAGGCCTATTTCGGTCTATTATACTTTGAACAGAATAACATTGCGGGCAGTGTGACCTTCCCGTAAACATTTCTGACATGTTACCTTATACAAGGGTGAGATCTGCTGGGTTGACAATTGAGATAACAATGCCGACACCTTTGTTGTAAGGTCTTGTATTTCTTTCCTTTGTTCATTAAATTGCTGAGCCAAATTGTCCGTTTTTTCGTCCTACTGGTCAGAATGTCGAGTAGTCGCTGCACTCACTGTGCCGTTGTTGATAGAGTGGGCTTCGGTTGCCAGTCGTGCTGCCGACACGGCGTCCTCCCAGGTTTTCGGATTCCGTTGGATCACGAACATCCTCAGGGGTGGCGTTAAAAGCTTGTTTTTGTTTTAATATATGCCAATGATTTTCCCTACAGGCTCACAGTTGACTTCTAAATTTTGTTACACAAACACCTTGAATTTCAATATCTCTTGAAATTACTATCATATTGTATGTACTATTATGGAGCCCTAATTGACCACGATATATGATGATCAAACATTTTAAGAAAGATGTTCATTATTTAAAGAGATATGCATAATCTACTTACTTGACATGATCATATACCGAATTGACACGCCATAATGTAGTAAAACCACAGTCAGGTTGAACTACGTCAC
>JAIPMN010006833.1:0-10728 GCA_020650975.1 Apostichopus californicus
CATCTCTGCAACCTTCTAAACATTGTCTTGAAGCTGCTAAAAGAGGTAATAGGGTTTAAGGTATGATCAAGAGGAACTTCAGTTTTCTGAAAGAGGACATCGTAGTTAGCCTTTATAATCAGTTGGTTAGGCCTCATCTGGAATATGCTGTGCAGGCTTGGAACCCATATTTTGTTAAGGATAAAGTACTTAAAAAGGTCCAGAGGAGGGCTACAAGGATGATTAGTTAAAGAGTGTTTCTTATTATAGGCGGTTACAATTGTTGAATCTCACCACACTGGAGCTTAGGAGGTTACGTGGGGACTTGATTCAGGTTTTCAAGATAGTGTATGGTTTTGACAATTTATCCTTTACCGACTTTTTCATGTTTGCTAATAGTAGTTGTACCAGAGGTCATTGTCTTAAACTCCAAAAGTCACAAAGTAAGATTAATATTCGGCATAACCTTTTTTCTAATAGGGTTGTGAATGAGTGGAACCGTTTGCCTGCGAAAGTTGTACTTGCAAGTAGTGTGAATGGGTTTAAGAATGCTTTGGACAAGCACTTTAAGCATTGTAATCGGGTCTGAGGGTTTGTGTCTTCAGTTTTTTCTCTCTCCTATAGTGTCCTTGATGGGAACTTGAGTGTCCCTCCTGATCCTTTTTTTCTACTAAACTAAACTATATTGTTAGGCATAGTCTACATCAGGTTTACCACTGCCGTAATAAAGATTCAAGTCATGCAACTAAAAAAAAAGGTTATACACACATATATATATATATATATATTTGTAGGCTACCTAACGTTAGGCTATTTTGTAAGGTGTACACGATGCACCCCAAACCAATCTTAGCTAGGTTTTGCGTAACTGCCACTGATCTCATTACTTTTAATTTTTAGAGTTAGAACTTACTGTTCATAGCCTAGGCAGTAACAGGTACAAGTAATATGCTGAGTAGACCTATGACTAAGAATTAGTTACCGGGGAACGTGCCTAGCATAATTTGTGACAGTGGTCCATTTATATTCATTCATAACCCAATGTTTTCAAATAGGGTGACAAACAAAATTTTTCTAAGGAGATACTGGTCAGAGCAATTGTCTCAGTTCCGCCCAAAACATTTTAGGTGACGAACTGGTTGCCATGTAGCTTAGCCTATGTCACATTGAAATGTAAGGTTAACTTTATGTCTTACTACGTAACGCTACGGCTAGGCTACTTTGGTGAATCTCGCACGGTATTGAGAACAACTTGTGCCTTAAATTCCAGACCCCGAAAGGCCAAGATATCGTGATTTAAGCAAAACTGCTTTCGTCCCGCAGAGCCACTTCTTTTCTTAACCTACGCCTAACATTCAAGCGAAATACTTCAAGAATGTATAAGAAATATTAGTGAGAGTTTACATCAAGTAGTTTTACCGAATATCGAAATGTATAGTATGTATAGTATCGTTGATGCAGTACTACTGCTGTCTGTTGATGGTTCGTATGACATACGACATTACGTACACAACAAAGTCAACTCGGCAATGAATTATACGTGATGCATACGCACAGAAACGTTTTCTGTGGCCATGGCTCCGTGCCAAACATTTTGGTTTGACGTCATCATTTTTCTACCACTCGTAGTCTTAGCCAAAAAATTATGTAAACTGCAGTCATTTTCTTTACATTTAGATCCAATTACAACAAATAATTATTATCTGGAGTATAATATATACGTAAAACTGAAATTTATATGTTATTAAATTTCATTTTTTGACACTGCTCTTATAGATTCAGTAAATTCGACATTGTGACATATGTACAGATAAACGAAACGGCGTGGAATTCTGTCCCCCTCCAGAGCTGAGACCCACATCTAAGCTCGAGAATACTCTCTCGCAAAAATGATGTAGATTAAACCTTACACTTTCCATATTGTGTTGGAAATCCTTATTGCATCGTTTAATTACAGATTAATGCCCTATACACGCGTAAACCATGCACGAGGCTTTATGCATATAGAGAGGAATATGGCGGTTCAAGTTTTGGAGATGGAAGAAGAAAGTCACGTTGAGCTTTCAAATTGTTAGAAATGGTCAATGCGAGGAATACAGTATATTATAAAGGTACAAAAGTCGTAACAACAAGAAGTAAAAAATACTTATTTACTTACTGATAAAAGCGGACATTTCCTGTGATAGTGGTCATTTCACCGAGCATTGCACTCAACAGAGAGGATTTGCCAGACCCAACAGAGCCTATAATCATTGTCAGTTTACCTAGAAGAAAACATTTAAAGGCGATTAATAAATACCCTATACCAAGTCATGACTTTATCTTATCTGGTATATAAGTATTTAAGAACTACGCTACTTATCTGCTTCCACAAAATTACAAATCACAGAAGTGATATCAGTACAATTGGTAAAGGTGGAAATTAATTATTAGGTAGCCTATAAGTGTTCAGAATGGAAGATTATGGAATAAGAGGAAGCGGGTATCGACCTAGAATTAGTTGGCAAAGTACTGGTATACGTGAAGTACTGGTGAAATAGGAATGATAACTTTGAAAGAGTTAATCAATAATTTCACTGACCTTTTGGTATTTGAATATTAATGTTGTGCAGAATGACTTGATTTGTCTCACTTCCCCAAGTAAAATTACCATCGAGAAGCTGCAAAGGACACAAGAATCATGAATAATATGGAGTTAAGTGTAAGAATTTGTCTTTAAAGTGACTTATTTTGATTTTTTATTATTATTATTTTGCCCAGATTCAATTATATGTGAATGTTGTTACAAAGAAATATGCTAACGTTTTGATGGCAATAATTATAGGCAATAAATAAAGAAATATTGATATCATAAATAAAGTGTTATAGATAAAACTCACAGCTTCTTGGCATGTTCTGAAACTGTATTCTAAAAGGATATTGTCTTTTTCTTCATTAAAATATGTAATATGGAAGTTTGTTTAATCATTCTTATCTATCATTAAAATGAAATCTAACCACACTTGTTTAAATTTCCAATTAGTTATTAAAAATAGATAGGATTTTTTTATTTTGATATGTTGGTCGAAAAGCAATAATGCAACCAATTTAATGATCTTTTTGCGGCTGCATCTCCAGATCGTGTATCACCAGGCCTACATGATACAAAAGCCGTACTACCATATTTCATAAATGTTATATGTATTACCTCAATCGCGTTCAATGTGTTCAAAGTTGCCTGTTTGTCTGTCTTGTTAATCTGAGAATGCTTGAAGAAAGCAGTCAAACGGTTTACACTGACTGTCGTGCTCGCTAAACTTTCAAAGAAAAGCGAAAAATTTGTCAAAGGTAGTTGCGTCTGCTGAATGATAGTGAGAGTAAAGAAGGCCGAGTCGGGGGTGAGCGGTTTCCCTGACAAGTATGAGTATAAGGCGAATACCTGAAAAAGGACGGAGCATGAACATACGGATGAAATTATGCACACATGGAAATCTTTACTACCATAAAAACAGAACCAAGCATGTGTCAAAGTAACACACTGTGTAACTGTTAGCTCAATATTTGCACACGTGATCCTCCCAGTTGTGGAAACTTAATATTTGACAGATTTGTAACAGGCCTACTCGAGTGGTTACTCCTATACAAGTGCTCGAGTAAATTTTTCTGTACTCGTACCAATTGGTCTGTGCTCGTATTCGTACTCAACACACGTAAAAAATCCAATACTCGTATTCATGTCTTGTACTCAGAATATTGTACTAACAAAACAAGTCTAACATGGGTACTCTGTTGTACATGACAAACTGACAAGTAAGCCTACTGAAGATAGTTACATATTTAGTAAAGTTATTAGTTTTTCCACCCTTTGTCCATACACTCACTACACCGAACAATTAATATTAACCGATAATTAAAGTAGTATAAAGTGACAAAGTACTATTTTTTCACTGCAGAATTTGCGCTCAGAAATGCTACTTACCATAGCAGATACAATAATGGGCACGGCTGAAGCGAGTTGTTCTGTTAAGGCAAGCAAATATACAAAACATTAAAACATTCTTTAAAGCTATAAAGAATTTCAACGATGATTTGATTCGTAGAAGGTTTACAATTCTGTTTAAGTATAAGAAGCATGTCATTTCGCCTAGATAGTGTCACAAATATTAACCACTACTATCTTTTATTATCAACAATACAAGAATCATTTTACTGACGTAAAGCAACACTGATCAGCGTTGTGGTTCTTGACCCCAACCCACCTTACCTTGCCACTGGTTCTGACATCACGCAGTTACTGTTGGGAAACAGCAAACGAATCCACCACAATTTTCGCAGAAGAAACAAATCTACTTGACTT
This sequence comes from Apostichopus californicus, assembly GCA_020650975.1. Taxonomy (NCBI): domain Eukaryota; kingdom Metazoa; phylum Echinodermata; class Holothuroidea; order Aspidochirotida; family Stichopodidae; genus Apostichopus; species Apostichopus californicus. Next base: position 4,316 of record JAIPMN010006833.1, read on the forward strand.
GTCATTTATCGTTTGAGAATTGTTTTACTTTTGATTACACCTTTTTCATAAACCATAATACTGCAGTACGTCACATATGTAGTCTCTCTACAGCTAGGAATGTCCTGAACAGAAATTAATGTACGACGATTTTTTGACATTGCAGAGGAATATTGATAGCAGCATTTTTTCAATTAAATGTGGTTTTGCTGACGATAAAAACATTCGCCCGGAATCGTATGTGCAAAGTAGATGCATACTTTGACAAAGAGAAAACTTACTCCGACCAATAAAAACGGTCTGCATTTTTGAAAGTCCTTTCATCTCTTCTCTTCGGATTTTTTCAATAGAGTTGCAAAAACTTTCTTCCCAACTGGAGAGTTTTAGATACCGGATACTCTGCAACATTTCCCCTGATCGTTTTATTCTAGAATCTCGGCTACCCTATATACAGTAAATTGCAAGGAAAGAACAACGTGTGATGTTCCAGCTGACGAAAATGTTCGTAATGTACAACTATATTTCAGAGGTATATTTGACATGTATTGAAAACTACATGACATATGAGCATCATCATGAAATTTTCGTTCAATTGCTTTACGCCATTGTAGAGATAACAATTGTACAATTAAAGTTTCTATGGGTTTTTCTTTAAAAGGACAACAACAAAAAATCTACCCTATATAGTTTTACACTTTTACTGCATTAGTTTGACCTTGGACTGAGTGCGGTTCTCACTTCATTCATTACAGGTATTGTTAAGTTAAAACAATACCAAAGAACATTATAGATTATGTGCAAATTCTTATGCTTTCCATTTTTAAGTGGAAGTTGAGTTCCAGCGTTGAAAGCAAAATGATTATTGCTTAGTTATAGATACATGACATCACAATTGTTTGCTTTAAGTTCACGTTTGGTACAAAGCATACAAAGAAATAGTCATATGACTTTCAAACAGCATGTACAGAAATTGGATGTAAACATTTCACCAGGTTGTTAACATTATGTTACTTTTACATGACAAAATAAAGTTACCACTCCAAGAAAAGGTTTGAAGAAAAGTTTGCTTTATCACTTACATATTGTTCTTATATATATATATATATATATATATATATACTTGACAAGATAAAGATAATACTAGCAAATCTTACCATGACTTTTGACTTGTACTTTGCGGTCAATTGTCCCAAAGAGAACTGAAGAGGGATGGAGAGGAACATAATAGCCATAGCAACAGCACTGGCTGATCCAAGTTCACGGTAGAGAAGGAACATCGATACAGCTATCTGCAAAATAACGACTTGTATATATACTGCAGTGATAGCACGATACTATAATATTATTAGCGTAGGAAGTTATCAAATACGGTAGTGAGAGAGGGGTCAGAAGCAAGATGGGGACTGGAGTATTCACGAAGAGTATTTTAATTTTGTAGATGCTATAGTAACCCAGATGGGACATTGAAAATGTCTACTTTTGTATGTACACATCTAAACTTTTGTAAACTATACAATTTTTTGTATCATATATGGCTGAATCTTAGCGGTGGCAGAAACACATTCCTATCCTCCCCTTCCTCACTTTTCTGTTGCTACGCCTATGTTGATGTATATCAACGTCTTCATGCAGTGATCTCTGTTATAATGTATAGCAATATAATCTGATTATATTGTAGTATATTACTATTGTGTATTGAGAAAACTTACTAACCCTTAGTGGCGTTGTCCACGAAGAATGCACCTGCATCATGAACTGCTCTAAACTAAATGTATCTTGAGCCAAGTGATTGGTCACTTCTCCGACGGTAACCTCGCCACTTCCAATCAAATGGCTGGAGAGAGATAGCAGCCGCTTGTATATCATGCACTGCAAAGCCAAATAAGAAATTATAATAATCGTGTGGGTCCGTGTTGTACTCTCCTGTCAAACCCACTCCCCTCCTATTCCCAAACATACATTAAACTGGGCGATTCCAGCGTATGTGTTCGCCCGAAAGGTTTACTTGGGTCAAATATTCATCATCACTGAATTTTGAACATCAAGGCACCTTCAATGTTAAAGTCTGTTTTCAAAGAACATATCCGAGTATGAAGGTTACTAAAATACATATAAAGAGCACACTGATATAGGAATACCTCCTCAATCCCATCACAAAACTAGGACCCCCCCCCCTACTTCACACACAAACATCACCTATTTTATCAATGGCACTTGTTATTGGAATTCTTCATTTACATGGATCTATACAATCTAATGATCTTTTGTAAAGATCTTTGTAAGGACCCATTTGACCACGTAAGCCTATACAAATATCCAATTAAGTCTTGCAAAACGTTTTTTGATACTACGAAGTATACCGAAAACAGTAATTATTTGAAGCAAGTTTTACACAGTGCGAGAAAAGACAAAATGACATAGTTCAGAGGTTAGTGGTTCGTGGAACACCATAGATGGCCTGCGCGCGAGAGGGTTTTATAAAAAAATTATGGGCCTATTTAAGGAAGGATATCTCGCAATAACAGATCGAAAAAGCAATTTTCTTTTATTTTGATTTCCTATGTAGCCAATGTTATCTCTTCACTGTTGTCCGTGCAGATGTAGGTATGACTACATCCTTAAAGTTTCAGTGTCAGTGGCTCGTCATATCAAGTTTGTACCCAACCCTGTTGTAAACGTTTAGTATAAAAATCAATTCATTCGAAAGATATCTAACCTTCATTCCACTCGTTGTCTTTGAGGATAACTCGATACAAATGCTACGTTGAGACTCTTGTAATGTCCTTTGTAATATTTGTGTTATGAACATAGCAAAGACAAGGACAGCGCCATTTTGAAAGTATCCATGAACTGTAGTGAGTGATCCTTCATTCGCAATGGTTTTCTGGGAAAAGGTAGCAAAGCTATATAATTTGTATCGTTGTTACGCGGAATCTTCGAAGTCAACCTACAATATAATAAACTTCACATCAAAGATGGGGTTAAGCATCTTATAGTAATTTTCTTGCGGTGTTGCAATTGTTCGGTTTTGTTATGAATAAAAGTTAATTAAGAAGACAAGTATAACAGTCTTACACTGTAGCTTTTTAGTTCAAAGTTCAAGCTCAAGTTAAAGATCATGATCTTGCAATAAATTATGTTCAATTAATACGTACAATGCACATGTTATGTGTAAGCTAGCTGCACTGAGAAGGGCTGTCAATGCACGATGCATCGGAAAGCAAACAGACCAACAAAATAAGTATACGGTAGAAAATGAAAATAAACTTTCCAAATACCTCATAAGATGGAGAAATCCTTGTTACCCATTGAATGATACCCTTCACACCAAGAGGTTGGGCATAACTACATATTTCAGATAAAAGTTGGAGAAATCCTGAAAACAATACATCTGCAATGCAGAACCACACCAGAACTCGTTTCAGCGATAAGGGTCTCCCGGAATCAATAGCCGAGGACTGAAAATATTAATCAATAACGTCAATTACTATGACAACATAAACATTTTCAGAGTTTAACCACTATTAAATACAATTTTAAAAATCTCTTTTGCGCCTCACCTCTGTTGTCTCTTAAGTACCTATGAACTGATCTCTATTAATGCTACGGTAGTCAATATGCTTTATAAAATCTCTTTTAAATCATAAAACAAAAACAAAAAATATGCATCTATTTACCAATGATATTTATTTTTAAACATATTCTATAGTATAACTATCACTTTTCAGGTGTTTATTTTCAAATGATTTTTGACACCATATCAAAATCTTAATAAACTACAAGCTTGAAAAAATTAAAGTGCCTCTTATGTGTAATCCTAATTTATCTCAAATGATCTTTGATAAACAATGGCTAGAGTTTACGGGGTCCCGGCTCAAGAAAGAGAACCGGAGTTTTTATCTTAACTAAAACAAAGCCATAAATGTAAGAAATAACAAAGCTCTCTGTTGTTAAGCCTGTGTTGATATGGTCCGGAATTAATCCCTATTTTCTACTGAATAAAGCATTATACCTGTTCTTTCTTGAATAATGTCTTCATCTCGTCATGGGCTATCTTTGCTCCCATCGCATTTGGAAGGTTACCAATTTTGTCAACAGTTAAGGGATCTTTTCTACTAGACTGAAGTAGTCCGTACAACCAGCTGAGCGTACATTGACTCAACAATGTAGAGTATCTTTGGAAATAATTTATATTTCCCATCTGAATATCAGAAACTAATTTTTCTCGGTTTAGTCTAAGATCTGTCACTGATTTTATCTGGTGATGAAAAAAAATGTTATACGTTCTTTTTCCTTGTTGTAAAATGTAAAGTGATACTTTTGTGGCCGAAAGTGTGACACGTAATTAGATAACCAATATATTCCACACTGTTGTAAAATCCCATCTTATACTCTCGGTCTTATCGCTACATTGGATGTCGATGCATGTTGTGAATGCCTAATCAAAGCCACCGAATGCATACTCTGTGGTGAGTGATTATTAAACTGCACATTGAGATTGAATATAATCAGTATAACGGTATAAACAGTTATCAAAACTTGGGTTACAAATCACTGCGTGACACAGACGAAAGTTACTGTCAGATTCCATTGAAAACATTGTTCATTCATACTTAGTAAAGATTCCTAAATCCTATTGGTCCATTCAGGTCAGCTGACCGTGGTTAATCCTGTGAGTAACGCACGGTAAAATTACGGGGCATCACTTTAATAAATCTTTGGTTTTATGTTACCAAAAATGTTTTGTTTTATGATTTTTCCCCACACAAATGGTAGTTTATGAATGAACGTGGTTAATCAACGGTCTAGCGTGCGTTACTCACATGATTAATGCACTCCGGGTGTTAATGCTATCGCTGGATGCACTCGGGCTCCGCCCTCGTGCATCGCTTGCATTATCCCCCGATCGTGCATTAATCCTGTGAGTAACGCACGCTAGACCGTTGATTAACCCCTTATTCACCGATCTTTTTTTCTTCCATTTTTCGCAACCCGGCTTGCGACCCAACCCGTAAATACTTGGCAACCCATCGTTGGTCATGAGCCGTAGTTTGAGATGCTGATTGCGGACTTATATGTCGACTTGGTTACTCTGTATCGTAGCAATATACCCCATGAAATAACATATTTTGGAATCATATCATATCAGATCCATAACACGTTTACCAACCTTTTCCAATGTACTCTGAATTCAAAGCTAAATCAACATTGCAAATTTCGTTTATTCTGTAAGAATGTTAATCTACCTGAATGATTTTCACCTTATAAATAAAAAGTTCAACAGTTTGAAATCAATTACAATAACTAGGTCATTCACGCTCTTATTGGCTGATACATGCTCTAAATATCACCACATTTCTTTCATCGCTTTCAGTTAGCGACACCTGTCATACAATATAGAACGATTAATCGGTCACGTATCTAAAAGACAAATATTTTTCAACTGATGCAGAACGAATTTGGGTGATACTCCAATCTTGTTAAGGGTATTAAAATTGCAAATGGTACCTTGTAAATAACTGCGAAAGATATTATTAAAATTCAGACACAAGTTCTACTGGATCAAATTTCTTCTGAAGTGAAAATATAATACCATAGATCAAGGTTATCATTCGTAGTTATGTTTCCCTTGATTACGTTTAGATACATTTTACTCGATACGTTAGAAATATCGAAAAGAATTGCAAGTTAACATGAGATCGCAAGTGTACACAAAAGGGAAGCAAGTGTCGGCATAGTTTACCTTGACAAGAGCGCAGATATCCACAATAGCTAGAAGGGAACACGAACCAGCACTAAGAAGCATTGTATTTAATCGCAGTAAAGTGAAATCTAGCCGGAAGGCTGTAACGAAACTGGTCACCCTGGCGAATTCGAGAATACCAGAAATAGTCCAAATGATGATATGCAACAGGAACCAGTTGCCTTTGTGTATTCGTTCGATTACTGTATATAATCTTAACGCAAGCGTTACCATGACAACCGAAGCTGCTTCCGGTAAGGAAAGGTGCCATTGGAGGAATCCAAAACGGATATCTATGATGGGAAAAAAGTTCCTGTGTGAGCTAAATGGTAATTCAATGATAATCATCACTTACGGTAAAACCTACCACAATCAACAAAATGTTGCAATTCTGGATGGAATCTAAATGCTGAAGCGTAAACTCCTGAAGTTAAGTTAGATCCAAGGCCGTATTAGAACTGTTATTTAATGATATGATACCGGTCAGCTTACTTAAGTCTCTGACAAGGGCGTAGGAACCGGTGGGGCTGGGGGGCACCAGCCCCCCAGTGAAAAATATGGTGGGGCGGAAGTATCATTTCGCCCCCCCCCCCGCTCCGCAAGTCAGAAAACCCCTTTTTCATTTCCAAATGAGAAAAAAATCTTATTTGGAGCACCAAATTGCATCTAAGGCCAGGTGAAAATGCAAAAT
>JAIPMN010006836.1:0-21849 GCA_020650975.1 Apostichopus californicus
AGTGACCTCCACTAATAGCAAGGTGATAAATTAGGACTAATATTTAATTAATAACACTAAAATCCACATAAACCCCAGCTTATAATTTACATAAATAATAACGATACGTACCTGCGAAGTCCGTGTCCAAACTTATAATTTCGAGTCCTAACTCTACAATACGTAGGCGTTGCCTCGGGGAAAACTCAACCCGAATCAAGGTCACCCCCTGCGCCACAAATATAAGAATAACCCCGCAGGATGCGGCGATAATATCGACCGCGTTCCCAACCTTTTAATAAATTTAGATGTAATAATTTAAAGGGATTCTGACAAACGGGGAAATACGCCCACAATATTATTAGAAAAAGGACTCGGACTTGCCTAAACTAAAAAAAGAACATTTAACTTACTTAACGAATTGACCAACGTGCTCACTAGGCAGCAGCAAACACCAAAAAATAGAACACACTCTTGGAAAACCAAAATGGCAAGTGCCTTAACTTAACACAACAACTTATTCGAAAACGTGGAACTTCTCGTGGCTCGAACATTCCACATAGCTACGGAGGAACCAGACTATTGTCACGAGAGCTGGACAGCTGAAACGGAGACGGAAACAAAAGGTATAAATTAGCATACGAAACTACAACAATTCACTTTACATACAAAAAGATATTAGATAAAACAGAACCCCAGAGAACAATTAAACAATACACGCAAACAGGAAAACTACTCTAGCAGTGATGCCACCTATGTACGGAGGCGTTTACGTGACGCACCTCCGGGCGTCACATTATCAATTATATTTAATGTTCTCTGGTCCTCCTCTTTTCTTATCTATTCTTTGTGAGGGACAATTAATCTTACTTACCTTTAATATCATCCATGTATTCTTGGTCAACAATGTTAGATTTAGCACCGGAGTCGATGACCATATTTATATTCACTCTACCTGACTCGTTCTGTATCGTGTATCTTCTTGTTCCCACAAAACTGTTGTGTTCCTTCTATTCTCACTCCGTCCCCCACTTCTGCCTTTTCGAGATGCCCTAGCTATGTGACAATTGAATCGTCCCGATTACCGTCGCTGCCATTACCACCAGATTTACTTGACTGTTCAAAGCTAAATGTCCAATAAATCCACTTTTCTTTCATGTGTTTCCTCTTGCTTCGCAAAATGACCTTCGCGACCCAGCGGTAGCTACTTGTTGCACTGGTTTTCCTTCTACATTTCACTGCCTGCCCTCGTTTGGCATCGGTTGTCTTGACGTTGCTAATGCTGTATCCAATCATGTCGTCTCCTGAGGGGCAGGGCTTGCCTTCCATGGGTTGACACTGCACGCTAACTGCCTCCAAAGGTCACACCATGTTTTTGTGCCGATTGCAGTGTTTAATTTGCCCCTTTTGACAGTAGTCTGCGTGGTAACTCTGAAGATTTGCATTTATCGATGAGTTGGTCTCTTATTTGATCGTCATTTGAATCTGAAATAATCGCAATTTGCTGCCTGTCGAGTTAGCCCTTGCTGCAAGTTGATCAGTTGATTCTCCCTCTCCTTGAGACATTTTCTGAAACATGTGTCTTAGGTACAGTAGGGAACATTCAATTGTGGTCCAAAGTTCTCAGCGCTTATTCATATTACTACAGTACCTGCGTTGTCAGTTTGACCTCCTGGTACTTCGGGGTCTGTCATGGTTTCGTCGGTTCTTGTATTGCTGGTCCAGCTGAATGCATAAGAAGAGCCTTCTTTTGATCGTCTTTTTCAACCCCCTCACTAAAGAGGTTAAAACTCAAACCCATGTCTCCAGCGTTTCCATCTTGCAGCCAAGCTGGTGATGTCACTCCCAAAATATCAAACTGTGAAATATTGTTCACATCCACTTGGATGGCCATTACAGTACTTCCAGACAGAGGGCCTTTTCCCAGCTTAGTCGCCAAATGTCGTATCTCCACACACGATTAGAGAGATTTCAATGAGAATGGAGAATGGAGAGAGCAGATTTAACTTGTGACTCGTTTATTGGATAACGACAACTTCCAATCGATGGCGCTAGGGTTGGGCGATATTTGTTTTTTAACGTCACGATAAATAGTTCAAAAATTATCGCGATATATCGATAATTACGATAATTTTTCCTTGTTGTTTTTAGTGTGTTCGTGAACACACTTAAAACAACTGCCGGTTTCCCACCGGTGTTTTCGCGCAGCGAACACACCTAGCACGCGTCGCGTGCGAGCATAACGGCGTGGGGTCCAGGGGCCCGCCATAGGGCCCCGGTGGGGTCAAGGGGTGGAACCCTTGTGGGGTCAAGGGGCAAAGGCCCCCGGAAAAATTTAGTATTTTTGCGTGTCTGGCGATAAAAAATCGCAGTTGAGGATTCAAAATACTGACAACTTTTTGAATTTAAATTGTCACGAAACTGATGAAAATTTTAAAATGACAAGTTAGAGTAGCTATATTATGTGATAAAATGAAAAGAGATTTAATTTGTCTTACAATCTTTAAAAAGTTTAACTTACAAAACTGTCGATATTATGAAACAAACTACGTTCGGCAAAGCCCCGTTTCTAGACTGCCTAACAATGAACAGCGTGCACTATACGTACATCAGTTTACAACTGCAGTGTTTAACCCTACTTAAACATCACGGTAGGCTACATGTGCTCCCAGGTACCTTGCCAAACAACCCCCCTGTCTAACACCTGTTTGTTAACATTTTTGGCACGTTTCCAAAAAGCTTTTCATGGAGTAAACTATTTTGGCTCCACTCTAGAATTAATTAGGTCAGTCAGTAAAGGATGGGTAAAGTTATGCGAAATATTATCTTAGACGTTCAGAAAAGTAGGTAAATATCCCCGTAAGTAAAACACACCTCAAGCCAACCGACTCCTCCGCATGAACAAAACAATATATTCCCCATAATACACGAGGCACAGTCTATACCATACAGACATAGCACGATATCAAGGCCCCAATAGCTACAGTATGGCCATCTTTATGAAAGTAATCCAATGTTTTAGGCCACTTGGCATGATTAACTAAATGCTAAATATTGTTTCCATGTCCTTGTAGAAAACGTCAACTTCGCAAAATACAATTCGTTGGGTTTTTGTTGTTACGTGAGATCCGTAACCGACGAAGTGGTTAGGCTATTTACTATACACTTTACTATGGTAGGATATAAATTTTTCCTTTTTTTGGAAATTCTAGAAAATACTTTCTTTCCCCCTGCTTAACACCAGATGTGGTCGTATGGTTTATTCATAAATGGGTGTACTAGAGCCTTGTTTACATGACATTAGTTGCATTTAGCACGATATGCCAGTTTCGCGTAAATTTTTCGAAAGTATTTTGCTCGATCTTTCGTAAAATTTGAAAGGTGTACCAACTTACTTTTCGTACACAATTGGTAATTTCTCTGCTGATTTTCAGAGTTTTGTTCTCTATACAGTCAATGTTGTAAAGGACGGGTTTTTTACGAAGTTCAAAAGTCAGTAAATGAAGTTGATAAACTTTATTTCTTTTCAACTTTCTTAACCATTGAATGCTAGAATTACATTTACACATAAAACGGAGAAAGGATAATCGCATTTTTTTTCCACATTTATTTCAAATTTCTTTCACAAGAGATTATCGTCATGTGTTCAATCCTCAAAAAATATCGTCTTGAAAAAAAATTATCGCGATAATAAGAATTTTCGATATATCGCCCAACTCTAGATGGCGCTATATAGAAATATTACGGTAACAGTTTAGATCATAATTTTCAATGAATATGCTACAAATGTGGTGGGACAGGCCCGCACAAATGATGGTAACATTTTGCAAATGGAGAATATTAGGGCAATTGCTCTTCACATGGCCTGCCCAATGGGACACAATCAAAACTAATAACCATGCAACTTGGCTCCAACCCCCCCCCCCCCCTCTTGCCATTTAGGGAATGTTTCTTTCATATTAAAATAATGAAACTGAAAGGTTATATTGAAAAAACCACCTGAAAGGGGAAGGCTGAAACTAGTATCAAATTTCATCAAGACCAAGAAAAAACCCTTGCCAATCAAAGGTTGTTTTGATATTGAATGACCAGAGTCAATCGCATAATATTGCTATATGATATGTTTCATTATGATATGAGCTATTTTGTGTCAACTCCATATATCATCATGTAGGGATTTGGGTCACTTCCTTATCAGACGCTAACATTCAAACCTGTGACGAAAGATATGCGCAGTTCATCAAGTTTATCTACAGGTACAAGACATGTTCTGTGGGTGTGAAAAACTACTGTAATCAACTGGGTTTGTCAGATCAAGAATGTTCATAAAGGATGCGTTTAATTTCTGTTAGTGACGGTACTAACCATACTGTGCAATAGTCACTGTGGGACATAAAAACAGGGATATATTTGTAACATTTGGCAACAGGTTTTGAATTTTGACTCATCCACTATGAACCCGGCAGAACTTCAACATACTGGAGTATGTAACCTGCTCAACCCCATATTCCTCTATATTATACTTTGCTCCAGTCAGCTTGACGTTAGATAACATGTTAGAGCCTTGGGGGAAGGGAGGGGGAAGGCCGAGATGCTTTCTAAGGGGAGTTCAATGGTGGCATCTTTTTCTTAATATTTCGAGCAGAGTCGAAGGCAGAGTCTGCCTTCATTCCCCTATGTTGGTATGTCATGAAGTCATATTTTCATAATACAAATTCACCTTGTGTTTTGTGGATTTAAGAAAACTTGCCACAATAGCCCGGACAAACTGCTGGAAGACTACATTTACTGGCTGACATGTAATGGGTTGTGGTGATATATTTGGGTGAAGGCTTGATGGCTCATTGGCTGTCATATACAGGTACCACAGCTTACAATACTGTATGTGTTCAAGTTTGTGTGTAGAAATGCTCTGGTGGTAATTCTCATATGATGTGTTTAATGATGTCAATATGGTTGTTGATTTCAAGCTAATGTATGACGTAGTGTTTGTTAATTTTTTTTCATTTAGCAACAAATGTACTATAAAGCCCAGTGTGCCATGTGTTTGTCTGTTTTTTTCATTTAGCAACAAATGTACTATGATGCCCAGTGTGCTGCGTGTCGAGCTTATAAATGACGTAGTGTTTGTTGTTATTGTTTTTTTGCTCATTTAGCAACAAATGTACTATGAAGCCCAGTGTGCTGCATATACATTTGTGAGGGCTCACCCGAAGGATGAGGTGATGAAGAACAACCTTGATTACTATTACAATGCCTACGGAGCACAGAACAAGACCATCAAAGACCTGGAGGAGAAGCTTCATCAGGTAATTAAAAGCTGATTTATATTAGTTACAGAAACTTTTTATTTTAGATACTAACTGTAGAACGATATGCCTTGTGGCTACACAGATGAAGAAAATCATAATGATGCGCAACCATGCATTACCAAAGCATCATATTCATTAGGTAATTAAAAGCTGAATATTACAGTTGCGGGTGCAGAAACTTTTGAACTATTTGGAGCAAGGAATTTTGATTATTAGATACTAGCTGTAGAACGGGCTGCCTTGTGGCTACACAGATGATAATGATGGGAATGCATGAACAAAGTGTCATATTCACAGGCCGCATTAGGTTATTATATTATTCATCAGGACGGTAACAGGAATCTGTTTTGCTGAAATGCCCCAGAATGGTGATTGGTGTCTATAGGTCAAAATATTTTAACGTTTTCTCCAACAAAACATGTTTGTTTTGAGGAATTAATATTATCGATCATGAACTGTTGTTAAATTTTGCTAATTTTACAGGTGTCAATATTGGACCGATATCGGCGATATCGACCGAAACCAATAATGCCAATTATGCCGATAACAGACAGCAATGGTGATATTGCTATACATAAAGATGTAGTGCAGTATGTTTTTACACATAAATATATATAAATTTCAAAACTGCTGCAAAAATTTGAACACTTAATAGTATTCCCTGCATGAAGATCTATGTTTATTACTGTGGTCTTGTTTTCTGTGTTTGGAGTGCAATTTGACTGTGGTTCATTACAGTAGTATCACATTTAAGGTGGGTTGGGGGGGGAGGGGATTGGGATATTATAAACTGTGACAGGCTAGCTATGTGTCTCGATCTGGTAATGAGCGTACCAGGGGTGCTAATGCAAATGATGTGTTGGTTAGAGAAAGGGTGAGAGAGGAGGAGTGGGGAGAACTTTGAATTGCACTTGTAACATGTAGTTGAATGCCTTGAGGGATGTGCTAGGGTGTGTCTTACGCTTACTGTACATAAACATATACTGTATGCTACAGTAAGTACTAGGATAGTCTCCCTAGTAACGTGTGTGTAACCAAGGTAACACTCTAGCCTACTGTAACTTAATTGTAACATGTAGTTCAATGCCTTGAGGGATGTCTCTGTTGTGCTTACAGTTACTGTATATGCTAAGTACTGGGATAGATTCCCTAGTAACTTGTGTGTAACCAAGGTAACACTAGTCTAGCCTACTGTAGGGAAAGTTCCTATCTACTACCATCTTAATGACGTAGCTTCCTGCTAGTACAGTACTTGTTGAATTGTCCACAAGTAATATAGGCAGTTACTGTTCTTGGTATGCATACAGTAATGTACAGTGCTTCTCAATAAGGTAGTTTGTGAAGTAGAAGGAAGAATTCTGGAAGGTGATTGATTCATTCAGGTCCTGTCATTCGCCCAATTAATACTATTTATATTGTGTACTGAGATATTGCAGGAGGGCTGATATTAGTTTGATTTCATAGAGTCGGCCAGTATCTAATGCACTTTAGGCTATACATTTCCAGTACATGTATACTGTAAAAGTAACAATAACATTTACATTTTAATGCACAGAACCGCCTCCAGTGTTGTATTTCTGTAATATTTCATGTGAAACAGTAACAGAATTCAGTAGTGTCGTTGGGAAGTGGTATATTGAAATACTTAAATATGTAGAAGAGAATCAAAGATAGAAACAACCGTGTGTTTTCTCAGACTTTGTCAGTATCGTCATGCATACACACCCAAACCACGTTGTGGCGGATTGATTGGCAGATATGTCACAGATGTGTCACAGATGTCGCAGATATGTCACAGTACATACATATGCATCTGCTGGTAAGTGTGTGAGCTGATATGATTTTATATTTTGTATATAATATCATTCTAACGATGCTGGTGTTTTCTTTCTCTTTTCCACTTTCCATAGAAATATTTATTGGATGGGAATGAAGCCCACGTGGAGGCTAATTACAGCCTCGTGATTGATTTGATTGAGTCAGCGCTACAGCACTACTGGTGGGCAGATGATGAATGCAGGGCGCTATGTGAGGGACAGTACGACAACAGACAGTTCCTGGACCTCTACGAGTCCATTGCAAGTAAGACAATCATTGTACAGTATGCAGCCCTATGTAAACAAGCAGTGCAGAGTAGTACAATCCGCTGACATTCTATGGACGATATCTAAAGAGTTGTAACAAGTTCACTTGATTTCATTTTAAGGGTTGAGTCATGAAAGTCATTGGTAGTGATTTTCCTGACTCCAGGCAAGTTATGGATCATATGTCCATATATTGTATAATCTATGTGGAGAAAGAACTTTGCAATCTTCTTCGAGTCAAATTACTTGAAATTTTAGGTGAATAGAGTCACGGCTTGTTTCCATGTTTCAGTTGGCGATATCAAAGCAGGGCAGTATCTATAATAATGGTACAGTACATTTAGATGGTATGAAGGTAACTTACTTGGAGAAAGAGTAAGGGTGGGGAGGGGTGGGGGTGTGGAAGGGGTGGGGGTGCAGTAGATCTTGTCTTCTCACATACCAGGGCAGCTGTAAATTTTTGTTGCCCCTTTTTTTTTTTTTTTGGGGGGGGGCGGTGGAGGGGGAGCAGGTTGTACTGTTGCTTAAAGCAGTGGAGGCTATTCAGCTAGGTGTTGTCATATACATGTATGGGATGGGTCAAGTGTGAATTGTGGGCTATGTCAAATATGGTTGTAAGAAACAGTGTGAACTGGAAACTTAGCCTGCAGGATAGTAGATATGGTAATACTGAATTGTAGTAGAACCAAATACTGTTTAATGCAGTTGAGTGGTACAGTAGCATAACTTAGTAACCATGATCTCTGGGATATATTGTGTCTCTTGCTGAAGAAAAATGTGAGTTAAAGTTAGTGACGATATCCCCGCATTAGTTTAGTTAAAATGCTTTATATACCAATTATGTGTAAACATGTATAACCTTTTGTGACCCTAACAGAATGCCTGATCTACAAATTTCTCAGGAAGCGTCTGTCATCTTTCAGTGAATTGAATCGTTGGGATCAGTGAGATTCAATGAAATTCTACTCCTGTTGTTTTTAACTGTAACTGTAATTGTAACAATTGATTTAATAAGAATATAAACATTATTCGTGATATTAATAAGCTGCTTCATGAATAGATTCACTCATGAATATGCATGATGGTTGTTCAGATCATAGCCAGTTGAACAGTTGTACAATGAGTACCGCTGTATAACTACCGTTTTCTAATATCATTCTTCAAAGCAGTCTATTGACAGTACATTTAGTACCCAAACTGATGCTAATACCACTCTATACTGTTCTCTAATATTATGCTTCAAAGCATTTATACTGACAGTATGAACAGTTTCCAAACTTCATCTGATTCTAATTAGCTAATACCACTTTATACTGTTCTCTAATATCATGCTTCAAAGCAGTCATACTGACAGTACGAACAGTACCCAAACTGAGTCTAATGCTAATACCACTCTATGCTGTTCTCTAATATCATGCTTCAAAGCAGTCATACTGACAGTACAAACAGTTCCCAAACTGATTCTAATGCTATTACCACTCTATACTGTTCTCAAATATCATGCTTCAAAGCAGTCTTACTGACAGTATGAACAGTTTCCCAAAGTTTCTCCAATAAGAACAAATATACTCATACTGTTTATGTTTCTGTGCAATTGCTATGAGGCAGGCTGTGAGAGTATAGAGTATAAAATGATTGTCCCAAACCTGTCACAGATAATAACCTTCTTTTCGTCTTATCACAGGTCACTACGCCCATACTATGAATTGTAAGGAACACTGCGATGCTCTCCTAGCAACGGTTGACGGTGAAGTAATGGAGGACTACCTACCCTTACACTACAGCTACTTACAGTTTGCTTACTATAATGGTTAGCATAATTAGATTCTTTTTTTTTATCTTCAAGCAAAGTTTAAGCTTAAAAATGCTTTTCATGTGTAAGGATTGAATCTGTTTCTCATCAGAAGAACAGTGACACTATTCTTCTGATGTTTTATAAATCCATATAACGTAACGGAATAATGGAAATCGCACTGGGAAAACTAAGACAATGGAAAAGAGCAAATGAATTTATGGCTGGAACAGGATTCGATAAGAACCAATGACCTCTTGGTTACGAGCCCAGGGCTATATCAGCTGAGCTACCCAGCCCTTGGTTGATAGCAAACCCTAAATAGTCATTCCTTTGCTGAACCACTCATCAATCCCTCTCTCCTATTAGATGGTGGTTTGTAGGCATTTATAGCACATACCACATTCAGGGATGTTTAATAAATGTCACAATGTCATTACCAAAAAAAAAAAATTGTTTTGAACTTTCCTTCAATTTCTGATGTCTAATTGATATAGGTAGTATTGTTTGTTATATGTTTTTTTTTTTATCATTTGGTGGTTTGGTTTCCATTGGTTCAATGTGATTCTGTTATAGCTGACATTGCTCTATCTCTGTGTGTGTATAGTTAAAATGCATGTTTTCATGTCACATAGTGACGTTTTTGTCACTATTAATGCAAATGGTAACCTACATATTGTTTGTGTAGTAGCAAAATCCTCTGGTAGTATATTAAATTTTTGTTCCTTGTATGTATATGTGTATGTAGGTGTATGTATGTGTAAAATGTGAACTAATCTAATCTAACATGGTGAATGCAAGAACCCTATAGTTAATGGACATAGGTCAAAGGTCTTACATGAGGGGTAATAGAGGTCAAAGTTTGGAAACCATGTGAGAACAGTAATTCCAAAAAAAATAAAGCTTTTACGCTCGTTGATTCAAGTTCAAAATCTGTTAACTTGAAACACTTATTCTTGAACTAGCATTTGGATGTAGATATACCTAACACTGAGTATGATAACTACATTGATTTTTTTGAGGTCAAAGGTCAAGTCTGAAACCTTGTACACAAAATAACTTCAACTTTTAAGTTTGTACGATATGTATATAGATTAGTGACTAAAACGACTTTGCTTTTCTATTTTAGATCATTTAAGGTGTACATTAAATTTGTAATAGGATACTTGATGTGTTCTACATCTCCACATTAGTGCAAGAATATTTGATGTCAAGCATGGTAGAATAGAAAACCTACGTCAAGGAAGCACTTTGCCTTTTGCATTTCTGGTTCGTTTCTCTTTACCACCGGGAACGGTTTTTCTTTTCCGCTGCAGTCGATAAAATTCAAGAAGCCGTGGATTGTGCCGCCACCTATCTTCTGTTAAAACCACACGACACAGACATGGAGAACAACATGGTCTTCTACGAGGAACAGATGGGTGTGAACAAGTACAAGGTGAAAATCCGACCAAAGGCCCAGGCCTACTGGGAGCGCAGGCTGATGGAGGACGAGATGCTGCAGTTTGCCAAGACGTACTTCTGGCAAGAAATGGAGGTAACTAAATCCAACAAAACTCTTAATGTTGTTTACTATGACAATGGCAATACTGACTTTGACGAGGAAGAGGAGGAGGGAAGCGAGCAGGAAGCAGATGAAACAATGGAGGAACACACACTAGGAGGAGAGGGTGAAGGAGATGGAGATAAAATGGAGGAGAAAATAATGTAGGAGAATCAGTGGAGGAAACACAAATAAGAACCACGGGACTTGACAGTGTAGGGGAAAGTTATATATTAAAAACAATATGAGAGGGGGGGGGGTAGGATGAAAAAGAGAGAAAAAATAATAGTAGAATTTGAAAATGTGGACAATACAACAGGAGAACTGAACTTTAAAGCAAGACAGATTGGTGGAACAGATTAGGAGAGGTGGAATTGTTAGGAGAAAACACAACAGGAAAGATTGAAAATGTGAAGAAAAAAACATATGGCCAAAACATGATGGCAAAGGTTCACAATGTAGGAGATAATAGGAATGCTTAAAGGTCTACAAACACACAGGAACAACATTGTCCTAATCAATCTAATGAGCATTAAAAAATCATGAAAATAACTGCAACTGAAAAGAGGCACATCACAATATTCAAATGATATATGTGGTCTTGGAATTAGGGGTTAACTTATTAAGAGCCAAAATAAGACATTTTGATGAGCCCAACACTCCATGTCATAGTTTGCACATAGTTAATGAGTTTCCCCAGATTTTTCAAAACTTCTAAGGTGTATTTCTTCAAAACGAAAAATACTTTTCGAAAATTGTCAAAAGATTTTGAATGAGATTATCACAGACAACATATTTACTGAATATTGGACAAATAGGCTAGTTGTTCGTAGTGCTCAAAGCACATAGGAGAAAACACAAGGGTAAAGATTGAAAAAGTAAGAAGAAATAATGGTTAAACCATAACAGTAGAGGTTAACAATGTAGGAGACCGCAGCAGCCCTTATGCAGTTGTTGATGGGATAGGTTTAAACGTGAAGAGGTTAAATATGTAAACACCAACAGGAGCAGAACAGTTCACGATATTTATTTACTTCTTTAATCCATGTTCCCTCTATGGGCCAAATCAGAGATGATAAATATCTATGTAAAGTACTGGTACATTTATGCAAAGATGATTATTAATAAATCAACTAGGAATAATACATATGAATATATGCAAGTTATAGGTGATTACTTATAAAACAGCATTTAACATATCCATCCGGATATATATCCATACAGATTATGCAAGCCTAGCCTTCTCCTGTCAGAACAGTACAGCATGAATATGCCCAAAAAACAATGGTGCATTGTTTAAATTCTGAGCACTCCTAAATATTTACTGAAGCAGCATACATTGTGTCTTGTCCATTGCTCAGACTCTTATATAACAGCCATTTGTCTCAGTGACATGTTTTATGTGAGAGCTGTCTTTCATAGTCCTAGATGCTTCGGCTAGTGTCACCGAGAGGATTAACATTCACTCGTAGGATACATCCATGTGACTTTGCATTTCTATTGAAAAGTATCTGACCGGGTTGCAGAATAACTTGTATCGGTCTCTCACAGGTCGTCTACTTTTGCAATCAAACTGCCAGCAGTTACCGTTCCCTATTTTGATATTTAGTCAACTTCTACAGAAAAGGAATTATTGCAATGCAAAAAATCATGAAATATCTACTCTTTCATATTCTATTCATTTACCAAGATCTGTCTTGATTCCAATCCTCAAACTGTTTATTGGTCAGGCACTAGTTCTGTAGTTCGCAGTGAACAATTTATGACTTTTCTAATCTTGCCATTCATAAATTTAAAGGTAATATTCTTAACAAACTTAACCTTGAATTGCAGACTTGACCTTCACTTTCTGCATGATGAAACAGTGTATGATTTGCCATTCTCTTGCTGTTACCTTTCATAAGACCTAGCCTGTAAATTCTTCCTTGATGGTATGTACATGTATATATATTTATATATATATTTATATATATATATATACATATATATATGTATATGTATATATATATGTATATATACATATACATAAATATATATGTTATATATATGTAAAACCGGGAAAGAGATTCTGTGTGTAAACTGTACATTTCAGGGAATATTTTAGCATTGAAAATTTTGTGTAACAGTTTTGACGTCTCTGAATTTTGTCCCTTGTACTATGGCTTAATACAGTACAAAAACTGCAGTATGTCTTGCACTTGTATAAATAGCAACTTGACCATTTTGCATAAGAATTTTGTGAAACGATACCAGATATTTCCTGTACTTTTTTTGGGAAAAAAATAGCACTATTTTTGACAAAATGCAAATATGAAATTTGAAATTTGAGAGCTGATTAACATCAGGTGCAAAACCAGGCTGCAAAATTAATCTCCATGCAAACTGTTGACACCTTCTTAAAAGTACTCTGTTCTGTGGTATAGGTATACAGTAACATTTGCCTTATCTTGCCTTAAACTATTATTACCTTGCCCAAGTTAGCTGTTAGTTTTGATACTGGTTATTCGCACTGCCTCGTGAATCATATTTTTGATAAATCCTTTGCTTTTATAATATAATGACCTTTCTACCTATTTTGTAATGTTTGAGTTTATATTTTACAAGACAGTTCAATATATACTACAGAACAGAAATACCATAAACAAATGCTGTTTTTTGAATTATGCACTGTCCTGTTTCAGTAGATAGATATATACAATTAAAAGAGTGTCATACATGCATAGACTACACCAGGGATGGGCAACCTTTTTGAATGAATGGGCCAGATATAAGGGATGAAAAATTGACTGGGCCGCACTTAACCAACGACCTGCTGTTGATTTCCGAGGACTTTCAAGCAATAGGTGTGTGTACTTAACCTGTATTCACAAAAACATAATGTCAATACAGTACAGTTGATAATTAATGGGGATAATACTTTAATAGGCCTACCAGACAACATCATTAGTGCCGATAAATTCTAAGCAGCTAGCTCGTTTTTTGTAATGATGTAAAATAGATTGATTTTTTTTCTTTTTCTTGAGACATCTCACGGGCCGCAAAAAAAAAAAACACTGGCGGGGGGCATGTGGCCCGCGGGCCGTAGGTTGCCCACCCCTGGACTACACAGTGCTTGAGAGTTGCTATCAGTAATCTCAGCATATCTGTTCAGCCCTCTGGAGGTTGTGGCCTATTCCTGGGGATTTGCCAAGTCTGGGTCATGCTGGCTCTTTTTAATTATTTCCTACCAGTTTCTTCTCATGATTTACCTGGGTGTAGTGATCACTCCACATTTTCTTTAGCATGACTCTTTAAAACTTCCAGAAGATGGTGAAACTTGGTTATTTGAATACACCAACTGACGCAAAATCCTTTGATAGTAGGGCTAAAGCTGACTGTTACAGACATACTACAGATTAGGTATGAAAAGAGTGAGAGATATCTGTAAAACATCTCTTGATCCAGTAGTTCTCATGTGGTCCACAACAACCCATTACACAGATTCATTTAGTGACTCCCAAATGTATTCTGCAAAATGTTTCTATTGGATGCTAGTTAGTTAGACCTGTATCTGGTTAAGAGATGCTTTATACTCCAATGAAAGTTTGTGGGATTGTTTTTTAAGGTCTTCCAAAAAGTAAACTTTTGTTTTCTTAACAATGAAAATTGACATTCTTTATACATTATCTCTGAGATCAACAACCCAGAAGGGTAATTTTGGTTGTCTTGTTGGAGGTTAAGTCATCACTGACCATGATGTTCAGCCTAGGTAATGTGTGTGTGTGTGTGGAAGCTGTACAATTGTACACAGACCTGTGTGGTGCAGAGCTGCTGGTGGCTCTGTTTAATAAACACTGTTCTGTAACACTATATACTGTATCTGTAAACAAACCTTGGGATGGTGAAGAAAGTGGTTCTTTACACACTTGCTTACATGCTCTTAACACACTGTTCTTTACACTGTTCCTTACACACTGTGTCTTAAACAATGTTCCTTACATAATGTGTCTTAAATACTGTCCTTACACACTATTACTTACACACTGTTCCTTACACTGTGTCTTAAATACTGTCCTTACACACTATTCCTTACACACTGTTCCTTACACTGTTCCTTACACACTATTCTTTACACACTGCGCTAAACACACTGTTTTTTACACTGTTCCTTTCACGCTATGTCTTAAACAATGTTCCTTACACACCGTTCCTTACACACTGTTCCTTACACACTGTTCCTTACACACTGTTCCTTACATTGTGTCTTAAACACTGTTTCTTACATACTATTTATTCCTTACACACTGTTCCTTGTAATACACTGTTTCTTAAACCTACATAGATGTACACAGACCTATGTGTGGTGCATTGCTTTACCTTGAAGCTTTATAATGGTATATAGTTCTGCTCTTGACACAGTTCTGTATTTCATATTTGTGTTGAGAGTTGAGCGTTGAGGTACTGCATGTCATATAACATGCTATATGCAGAGACTGTACAGATTATGTACACAAACCTGTGTATGGTAAAGTCTACTACTGGTTGCTGCATTCCATGTGCATGGAGATATTGTACCTAATAACACAGTGTGTATAGCCATGTGGTTAACACAGGTTGCTCAGCCTTACATTCAACAGTTAATTGCACTTCATAGCTTGTTTCTCTCGGCAAGTGTGGCTTATATATCACTATCATGGCACTGCATATTAAAGATATTTCTGCATAACAGTTCTTTATTTTGTTAATATTTGCTTATATTTGGAAGGGAAGTTGCAGGAGAGATGAAGTCTAGCTGATAATGGATGTGTGGGCAACATATGGCCCTCAAGAAGGATTCAAAGCCCTACTAATGCATATTGAAAAGATTGCTTAGATTTGTGTGTGGGTGCTTTGAATTATTTATCTGGGGACAGTTTGCTAACAAAAAAGTTATTTGCCCTAAAGAGGGGATAAGTTCGTAAGTGACCCTCCATTGCAAACCACTAAAATTTAGGGGGATGAAATGCATTAGCACACTTAGTGGAAACAAGTTGGTGGGAAGGGGCGTGGGGTAAGGGGGGGGGGGGAAAATTGCCCCTGGCTTATGCTTTCATGTTTTTGTTTCTTTTAGTTTTACTTCTTATTCTTTTTTGTTTTATTGACTTGTGAGCTCTGTAGTTTCCTTTTAAGGATTAATTAAGTTATTCTTATGTTTACAAATCAACACTTAAGTAGATGGAGATTATATTAAACACATGAGCAAGTGTTCCCCTACCCGATAAAGTACTGGTCTTATAGCATCAGATTATCTAATCATCTCTCTTCATATGCAGGGAAATATGGGTACGGACCAATGTCTCGGGCCTGGTAGCTGCAGTCAGAATAATTAACAATTGTCATATACAGTATACTAACTTTATAGTTTGATATAAGTAAAAGAATGTTTGGAAATATCCTGAAGATTATTTTGGAATTTGGTAGGGTTATACTAAATTTAGTAATTTAAGATATTGGCTGTGTGAGGAGTGTGAAGGGATTGATGATGAGTAGGGATTAATGTGACACCCAAGCATACCAGAATCGTTTATGATGAGTACTTACGTTGAGAATGGCTTTAGTTTTGTTCCGTCGTTTGAGTAGCTTTAAAGGTATCAACAGTTCTCGTAAAACTTTGGACATCCAGGTATGTGTTATATTGTCATTGATTTCATTTGATAAGGTTTCTTTTCTGTTGTTTGGGTGTGTGGGTTGCACAGTGGGATTTGTGGGGGGGGGGGAGGAGGTGGGGTAGGCTTGGCACTGAAGTTGTAGAAGACACATAAGTATTTATGAAATCTTTAAGAATCTTGAGGTAACCCTCCTCCCTAATTACTCTTACTAACAGTTGTGGCATTTCAGTTATCACGACTATTACCATTTGCATTTATATGTGGCTTTAAAATGGGTGGAGGGGAAATGTCTTCAATGCAGTACAAGAAATCATACTTGGAGGTAACTATAAATTTCTAGAAAATTTAACCAAGTTTTTTTTGTTGAGCTTTTTAGTTTCCTGTGATAGGAGGATGGGAGGCGATCGTTGGCAGTCAATGTGCAACAGAATGGGGGACTCTAATATCACCTAAAAGCTAATACAAAGGCTAAAACAATAAGTAAGTCCTGATACAAATTAGCATACAGATTTTATATGTATTTGTCTGTATTCAGTAACTGCTAAGCAATCTCCCCAGGGAATATATTCACATAGTAAAGTGCCATGCAATAGTCTGCCGAATTTGCTGCACAAAGATGGATAACATCACAGCACAGTATAGAATTTTCAGTATGTAATGAGAAATGAGATTGCTTAACCTAATAGTATTATACAGAAAATGCTAATTTATTCCCCTGTTTTCTGTGTCACTGTCTGAGGTCTCTTTAGAGAAACATCTTAACTGAGCCACGCTGATCCAGAGGTCGTTTCTTAAGGTTCTAATGAGTATCTAATGATAAAGTATGAAGCTCTACTCTATGGTTTCTCAATCTGTGGGCAAGACCACCCTCTACAAGATTTCAATCAGGCCTCTAAAGGAAATTGGGTATGTGCCCATGCTTTAAACTTGGGCACCCTACCAATCTGCCCGACACATTAGCTTGATCTATGTCTAGTGAAATTTTGCTGATCTGTTCCCTTTTGCTTAATTCACCCAATGTTACTCTGACAACCTCCTTTCTTAAAATGTGTCATGCTCAGTCATTTGACAAATAGTCCACTAAGTAAAAAAAAGTTGTCTCTCGTCTGTAACTTGTCAAACAAATCTGACATTTAATCATGGACAATCTTCACACGATTACTGTCAGTGCCTGTGCTATATCTATATGATGATATACATGTTTACAAATCTCCACATGGGCTGTAACTATGTGTGAATTTAGCTCCTATGCCATAGCTAGATAAAGTGAATATTTGTCTTAGAATCAGTTTGCTATGTTCTTGTTGACATATATCTAATATGCATCTTACCAAATGCAATTTTTTTGCACAGTAATGATTTACAGAGATACTAACATATGAAATGCAACATTAAATACATAACGACTGTTCCATTACTGCATTTTGCAATATTGAAATTGTCCCACTTCAACCAACACTTTATGTATATTGATGCATTGATTCTTGCTAACTGATAAGAAGGGATGGGGGTTGGTGAGGGGGGGGGGGGTGATCGGTGTGGAGAGGAAGCATAGTTGGATATGGAGGATGTTATTGGTTATGCAAGTTGGTGTCATATTTTATTTTGTTTGTCTTAATTACATTAAAATTTGTAAGAGACTGTAGTATATCTTGCTTTTCCTTACAGCAACAGTAATTCGTGTTGCTTGAAATATAGCTAAGCAAAATCTATCTATTTCCGTACCATGCACAGGTCTGCATGGCACTGATTCCCCACAAAGGTGAATATGGATGGAACTAATACCCCATGGCTAGGTTCCAATAGTTGTCCTACTTTCTTTTAAAGTTAACTTTAATTTCAAATTTGTACAGATAAATGGTTTGACAACAGACTGTACACAGTAACTGCTTATCATTATATCTACTTGATAGAGTGGAAATTTCAGTACCTGCCACATCCCTCAGCCACTACCTTATCCATCTATCACATCTTATAGCATCAAGTCTCTTCATTGTTGAGTTCATTAATTTTTTTGTAATTAATGAAAGCTAACTTACATAATCTTAAGCAAGTTTGCCATAAATCAAAGATAAGAAAATATGGTCACAGACTGACATACAGAGAGGCCTCTGTACAAATACTTTATTATGTTCCATACTTACATATCTGCGCATAGACAGCTTATTGATTTAAGATAAGGCATAGGGTCTATATGAAACATACACTACTTTAACATCTCTCTGTTATTCTCCTCCAGGAAACAGATTCTGACAAGAGCGGCTACGGAGAGGCAGAACCGATTGATCCTTCGGAGGTCCGGTTAAAGGAAGGGAGGATGTTAAAGATGATGGAGGAGGATGATGATGATGAGGAGGAGGAGGATGATGCAGATCTTGTAAACAGGCGCAAGAGAGGGGATGTTGGATCCCTCTTTGAGTTGGGGCAAGATGAGTTGAGTAAGTCAACCACCTTAACCATTACAAGGATTGTCATATAACCCATAATGTATGGACTGAGCTTTCAAATAATGACAAGGTCTAAAGGAATGCACATATTATACATTAAGCTAGCTTACGATTGCCAAAAAAATATAACAGCTGTAGGCAGAAAAGGGGAAGAGTGAGGCATGTAATGAAACACAGGGATTCCATTGCAATGATGTAGACAAGAGGAGAGGTGTACATATGAAATATACATACCTGTAGCTTCATTGTAAACAGTGACATACTGTGGATAGAACACATGATGTAGAAACTACTAGTAATATTCCACTGCACAGGATGGGCAGGCAGGTAGAATGTTGAACCACAATATAGCCATGGAAACAGTGGCATGCACAAAAGGGGGGGGGGCGGACATGGCCCATCCCCAATTGTCATTAAGGTGTAATCTCCTAGGTGTCATTTAGGTGTAATGTCCAAAGAGTGGTCTTTCTTATTTCCATCATCTAATGTTTTCTGTTGAGTCTATCGTCTGGAAGGAGTATCCCACTCGGGTTGCACCCTTACTTAAGGCACTCATTACAAATGCTCGGTATGTAGATAAACAGATACTATTCGGGAATACCGACTCTGTGAGAGAAAAAAAAATCATGTTGTTCGGTCGTCCACCTCGAAGGAAGTATTTCCACCAGTGTCGAAGAAAACAGAACTCGCCAGTAACTTAAATACTTGAAGTAAATAGTGTAAGTAAAATTTATTTGATATCTCTTCACAGATTTAAATGAGAGGATCGAAAAAGAAACCAATCTGGATGAAAAGGAGGATGGTGAGCGTGACAAAGATGATGATGACGATGATGATGATGATGATGAATTTGAAGTTTATGATTATCCTGATGATGATGAACTTGAAGAAGATGAAGATGGAACGGCAGAGAAAGATCATTATAATGGTGATGGTGATGATGATGATGATTACTTTGATTATTATGACTATGGAGAGGATGAGGATGAAGGTGATGAGGAAGATGAAGGTGATGAGCATGATGATGATGATGATGATGATGATTATTTTGAGCCTGAACGGCATGACATCACCTCTAAAAGGAAGGAGAAAATACAGAAAGCATCCGATGCGAAAGAAAAGAAGAACGATGTCCCATTTTACCAGAACTTTCGTACCGGTGACGACGATGACAGATTGACAGTGATGGAGCAACGTTATAAGGAGAGGATGGCCAAATTATCGCAGCCAAAGTTACCGAGAGGTCCCACTCAGAAGGACTATTACAGGGAGGACATGACACTGCTGTATAGGCCTTCACTGACCTTTGACATTACCAAGCAGCTGGCCCGCGATACAAGTCGTGTCCCTTATCCGTCACTGGCTGGAATCACGCTGCACAAAGACCCAGAGGCGCTGAAGATGAAAGGCAGGGTGGCGGTGGATGGCATGGCAGACGAAGAGGAATGCCAGGCACTCATGCAGTTAGTTAATGTAAGTACTGAAACTGGCAGTTTGCAAGAGGGAGAGGGGGAATGATGGTGAAGCTTTAACGAGAGGACATCAAGAGTACATTTACCAACATCAACTTACATTTGTTGACGCAAAAGTGCAAGTTCCTTTGGTCAAATTTGCCATTGGGTGTGGTGGGAGAGGGTGGGGGAGAGTTTTGATAATCTGGTGCTTGAATTATTCATGGAGAGAGAGAGGGAATGATGGTAAAGCTTTAATGAGAGGACATCAAGAGTACATTTACCAACATCAACTTACATTTGTTGACGCAAAAGTGCAAGTTCCTTTGGTCAAATTTGCCATTGGGTGTGGTGGGAGAGGGTGGGGGAGAGTTGTCATAATCTGGTGCTTACATCTTTATGCAGCTCTATTCTTGAGATTTTCTCAGCTTTTTTCATTCCCTCTGTCTTCCATTTCATGATATTCAAATTTTCAGAGTAGTTCATTATGGTTATTACTACAAAAGCAATAATTGCCATTCTTTGTTTCCTTGACAGTTCAGCATTCAGCTACCTTCCCACAACTAACCTCTTTTCATAATATCCATTAGCACTTTATAAACATATTAAGGTGTTGCTTTACTGGTTGACATAAAAAGGTGTTCTAAATGTTGTTACACAATTGTTTTATCTGTAAGCAGGCAACTCACTAAAGTTATATGTTTTCTTTGACAGGAGGAAGCCATCTATGGTGATGGCTATAAGGGAAGAACCCAACCATTCTCAGTGCATGAGAAATTTGAAGGCATCACTGTTAAGGATGCTGTCAATGTAAGTATTAGATGTTTGATTTTATAAGGGATGGACCCAACCATTCTCAGTGCATGAGAAATTTGAAGGCATCACTGTTAAGGATGCTGTCAATGTAAGTATTAGGTGTTTGATTTTATAAGGGAAGGACCCAACCATTCTCAGTGCATGAGAAATTTGAAGGCATCACTGTTAAGGATGCTGTCAATGTAAGTATTAGATGTTTGATTTTATAAGGGAAGGACCCAACCATTCTCAGTGCATGAGAAATTTGAAGGCATCACTGTTAAAGATGCTGTCAATGTAAGTATTAGGTGTTTGATTTTATAAGGGAAGAACACAACCATTCTCAGTGCATGAGAAATTTGAAGGCATCACTGTTAAGGATGCTGTCAATGTAAGTATTAGATGTTTGACTTTATAAGGGAAGGACCCAACCATTCTCAGTGCATGAGAAATGTGAAGGCATCACTGTTAAGGATGCTGTCAATGTAAGTATTAGATGTTTGATTTTATAAGGGAAGGACCCAACCATTCTCAGTGCATGAGAAATTTGAAGGCATCACTGTTAAGGATGCTGTCAATGTAAGTATTAGGTGTTTGATTTTATAAGGGAAGGACCCAATCATTCTCAGTGCATGAGAAATTTGAAGGCATCACTGTTAAGGATGCTGTCAATGTAAGTATTAGATGTTTGATTTTATAAGGGAAGAACACAACCATTCTCAGTGCATGAGAAATTTGAAGGCATCACTGTTAAGGATGCTGTCAATGTAAGTATTAGATGTTTGATTTTATAAGGGAAGGACCCAACCATTCTCAGTG
>JAIPMN010006837.1:0-15020 GCA_020650975.1 Apostichopus californicus
ATTTTATTCTCATAGTTTGTTTCATTTGGTTCATTTTATTTCATTTGTTCATTTCATTTATTACTTGCATTTGTTTCATTCATTCATCTCATTTCATTTGTTTCCTTTCTTTCATTCATTTTATTCTCATAGTTTGTTTCATTGGTTCAATTCATTTCATTTGTTCATTTCATTTATTACTTGCATTCGTTTCACTCATCACATTTCATTTGTTTCCTTTCTTTCATTCATTTTATTCTCATAGTTTGTTTCATTTGGTTCATTTTATTTCATTTGTTCATTTCATTTATTACTTGCATTTGTTTCATTCATTCATCTCATTTCATTTGTTTCCTTTCATTCAGTCATTTTATTCTCATAGTTTGTTTCATTAGTTAATTTTATTTCATTAGTTTCATTCGTTTTGTTGATTTACTTTAATTCGTTTCCCTTGTTTCATAAGTTTAATGTATTTCATTTGTTTCATACAAGATATATTTTTGTAACATGAATTGTTCGCTGGCTAGGTAAATAACTGCTGTTTTTCTTTAATCTGATCCACACTTTACATAATGGAGCAGACATGACTTCAACTGGTATCACTTTGTTCACCAAGTAATTCCTTCCATGAAACTTCAGTGATTTGCATATCCAAAGTTACCTTACAAAGGATCCTTGATTTCTACATGATTCATTATTCATTTATTTCAGTCACTTATACACAGATAAAGCAACATATATTAAATAGAAAGGACGTAAACAAAAGTACGCAAAATTTAGAGTTCTGATAATAACTCTGACCGGTCCGATTTTGAATATTACTCAGAATCTGAAGTGAAGGTTTTAGGTAACGTTGGTGCGAAGAAATGTTATGACAATTAATCCCTCATTTTTGAAAGATGGCAGTATAAATCGCATCTTAATTGTCTTACCAAGTCAAAATCAACTACTGTGTGTCCTTTCATTGCATATAGTAATTCAATAGACACTTTAAGAGAACTATGAGGACTTATTCTCAGTTAACCCATCGGTCTGGTTGAATCAGTCACTTGAATATGAAATTAATGCCACAAATTATTAAATCTAACTTTATAATTTATGACAGTTCTTTCATGTCCCGTTAAATTTCCTTTTTCCAGGGTATTTTAATAGTTACAGTCCAATTCTCCTGATATCTGTATATCATGTTATTTATTGCTATCCACGATTGAATTCCCAATGGTCATAATTTAACATTCGCTAGTTATTTTATCTAAACGTTAGAAAAAGTCTGTATTTTACATTGTTTTCTTAGTTAAAGTCATAGATAAAATATTCTCCTTCTTATTTTTTTTTTCATTTTGCTTTTCTGTAAGTTAAAAATGAGCTTAAGTTTTTAATTGGATTTCAAACATATAACTGAAACAAACCAGTATGCTATTATTTCAACTGCATTGTGCATAATTCATAATTTATAATACAGATATGTTCTCATATTATCAGTGAATCATAACATGTTTTGATCATAACATAGTAGAACAAGCTTACCCCATGATTAAGCTGTTCATACTCACATATGGCAAAGAGGCAAGTTCTAGCTGGTTTGGTTATCTGTCAATACAGAACCTTTCTCTGGTAACGAGTTGAAATCATTTGCCTTAATTTAGTAATTTACTAAGTTTTTTTTTACTACTGAGTTTTGGGCAAGATTCATAATTTACTTGCTTATTAATATTCCCTCGGTGAAGAAACAAATTTGAGGGTCGCTATCATAGTTTAAATGAGTTAAAATGTTATTTTGAGTAATAGTTGGTAGGGTTGGATCGACTGTCACAAATATCTGCATATATATTAATATATAGCATCATAACTAGTGCTAATATAAATGCTTGAGGGGGCATGGGGGGGGGGGGGGAGGGGATTGTAGCCACAGGGCCTGGTGTCAATAGGGCATCTGGGGAAAAAGGAAGTAAATAATGTGTTCTTATTTTCATGACATACTGAGGAGAAAAGGAAGGCTTCAAAATAGCGGTGCTGCTGTTATGCAAACAATAACAGTGATGAAGCACATACAAGTTCCTATACCTCCCGGGCCTCCCCACCCCCACCCCTCCTTCTCCTCCTCCTCATCCTCCTCCTCATCCTCCTCCTCATCCACTTCTACCAATTTGTAGATTAAGTTTATCTCGACAGTGTTCCTTGATCCACTCCATCAGAGCAAATGTTACTACTAATTGCTTCCATAAAAAAATACCTCCAGTGTCAGAAAATTCTTCTTTTTTTTCTTTATCTTTAACTCCCTTGTGTTTACACTAAACTCTTAGCAGGTGGCTACATTTCGTTACTGTACAATCAGCAGGGTTTTCCCCCCTCAAGTCACGGGTTCATTATTCCACACGAATGCTATCAAGTAGTTTTCTTTTGTTTTTTCTAATCAGCTGGTAATTACTGTTAGACCACTTGATCTGACAAAAACAACTTTTAGCTTGCTTTAGTTATAAATTTGCATTAGGCCTAGATACAACGCTGGTAAAAGGAATGTAGTTTGGGTAACTTGTGTTGATTACATCAACAGATCATGTTGCAAGGTAACTTGTGTTGATTAAATCGACAGATCATGTTGCAAGGTAATTTGTGTTGATTAAATCAACATATCATATTTGCAAGGTATTATTGATTTGTTATAATATGCAGATAGTAACAAACTGACAAGTTGGGAACCAATTCCTATGCATCCACTATACCTCCAACCCCCCACCCCCCGCCACCTCTCCTCCCCTCCGTGATACTGGTAATTGTTTCCACGCAAACACTACTACATTAGTGTAATTACAGAAACGTAGGACGCCATGGGAACTTGCTTAAACATGTCATATTGTAACACTAGTGCAACAAATACGCCTTTTGTCGCATTTGTTTTAATCATCTTTTTGTTGGATGAGCTATGACAACGTAATAAAATGTTATAGGTAAAAGGTAGCATACTTCATATAACTGCACCAATTGAATGACACATTATATGGTCAAAGTAATGTGGTCTCTTTTAGTCCTTGAGGACATTCTCACTAGCCAAACCCTGCCCATCACCGGATAGCGACAAGTTGGCCTTTCATGGCACCATCAATGTTCCATGTCATGACCATGAAGATTTTTGGCTATGAGAGCCTGAAGTTTTCGTCACTTGTAAACAAACCTCTCGTACTCAGTGGTCAACAATTTTCGTACGCTGCTACTGGGAGGCCTAAAGTGGTCTTAAAATTGCTTCAATTGACCCAATTTTAGCACCACACGTACTTCCATTTGTATTCTCCGACATGCAAGCCACAAAAAACGAGATTTTCTTCGGTAACATATCAAAAGAGATGCTCTCCTGATCCTTTTTTGGCACGTTTCCTAAGGGAGAACACTCGGACGGATGGAATATGCCACCAAAAGTCAGATGTTAACGCTGAGTGGGCTTAATGAATTATGCAGCCAGACTGTGTATAAACACATAGTGTTTTGTGCTTTGTATTTCACACAATAGGCAGGCACTGCTGCTATATATGCAGATAATTCCTGTTGCTTGATTTCTTCTTGATTCTTCTTGATTTTGTCCTCATTTGGATATTGCAGCTAACTTTACAACATGATATGCCTTTAATAAAGGATGCCTTGATGCATGCCTTGAAGGATGCCTTAACAGAATATGCTCTGGTTTTATAACACTTTTAATCTTGAGAAATGACCCTTTAAAAAGCTGCGGTTCATCAGTTGAAGTGACTGGACTATGTAGTCTAATACACAGACCATTAAAGTCAGTGCCTCAGATGTAACACAGAACTCAATGGGAAAACATAAGACTTGAAATGACTTTGTCAAGGACAAATGGTGCTGAATGTCCCCCAAGGGTACTTTTGGCAATCATATGAATGTTAAAAGAACATGTTTTGGTGGAGATAACATTGATAAAACAGCAATTTATCATCAATGTTTAGACCGGTTGGCATCGTCAATTTAGCTTTAAATGAAAATTCCAATTTAAACGTGAATGAATACCTTGTAAAACCGGAATAGCTGGATCGACTTTACTTAACACTCAAAATGTTTCTTTCTCCTTTGACTATAATAAATTCTACCTAAATCATCAGTTGGTGATGTAAGCTGGGAATTGTCAACACTACCAGATGTTTCAGAATTGTTGCAATTTTTGCTGTGACAATGATGACATCAGGATTCCGTACAGTGGCGGAGCGTCCATACAGTCAGGGGGGGGCGGATGCCCCCCCTGACGGACTCAAATGGACTGCTGGCGCCCTTTTCAGCTTTTTACTTATTCGCGATTATTGACTATTTTTATTGCGCTCTCATCTACCTATTGACATTTGTTACATTTTGTTGGTGTAATTTTCTGACAAAATGCTCTAACGGCTATTTTTCGTTTATCTGCAAATTAGCAAGGCCCGGAAAAGGTCATTTCCGGCGATCTACAGAGTATCTTTACTCAAACATTTCTGTACGCTCCGCGCCAACCTGTGGTGGCGCTCTGCTTAGATAGTGTCGAAAGCGCCCCTACAGACCATTCTCACCCCCCTTGACCAATACCCCTAGCTCCGTCACTGATTCCGTACAGAGATGATACCGTTTTATCAGTCTAGCCAGATCCTGTACAGTGTATACAGAAACTGTATAGAGTCACTTAGACCTGTTCGTGGTACAGAAATGTGATATATTGAATAAACAGTCATTTATGTATGCTTTATGCAACAACCTTTTAAGACTAACAGATGAAAGATCAAACACACAAAATAATAAAGGGAAAACATTTTGTGTTTCGGTCACAGATGAAAGATTTGTTTATTCAGAAAGTAAACAATACAAGGCTTCGGTTCTGCTTTGCTGATTGTGCATATCTAGTTTACTTACTTTGATTCCATTTTTAACCATGCTGCATATTTCCTCTCCCTTTTAATCTCATATACAGAAAATTTATCTGTTTGGTCAAAAACTTGTCATAAACTAGATTTTTGTAAAAGGACTTGTTTTTCAGTGAGGCAAAGGTTATATTCATGTAGGTGAATTTATTTTGAAGGTAGAATCTTTTATAATTAATTTTATATATTATTTGCCATTTTTCCATGCTTATATGAATCATAAGTATACAATTTTGTCCAGAAAAGGTCTGATCACACTACAAGACTGAAATACAAAAGTAATTTTATATCAGTGATCAAAATTTGACATAATAATGGAGCAAACCTGTCTCGGCTTCATATTTGTCAGAATATAATTAGAAATCATTAATTAATTAATACGTTCATACAATAGACATGTACAACAGGTCTACAGATCAAGATAATCCCCTATTCTTTGATAACTTGTTTAATCTTATCTGAACAGGATTTTGCATCTGTTGCAGCTCATCTATATGCAGGCGCGTAGCCAGGAATTTGCCAAGGGAGGGGCGAAAATGTAGGCAAACTATCTAAGCGTAGCGCCACCATGGTTGGCGTGAAGCGTACAAGAAAATTTTGGCTGGAAATGCCTCCCAGATCGCTGGAAATGGCACTTCCCAGGCCTAATAAGTTGCATCTTAGCATTTTCTCTTTTAAAATTACTAGTGATATCATAAAAACATTAAAAAAATTTTTTTTAAAATATGCTCAAGGGGTGCGGCTGCCCCCTTCGCCCCCCCCCCCTTGGCTACGCGCCTGTCTATATGATACGTATAGTGCCTTTATAAACATTTCTTCATATGGAGGCTATACATGTCAGAATTTAAACCACCCGATGAAAAAAATACGAAAGTACAAAATGTTTTCAAATTTTGACCTTCATTACTTGGGAAATGAAACTTCAGTAAATTGGGCTAATGAACTATGTTGTTATTAGAATGTAGCATCGAGTCGGAAAAAGAAGTTGCTTTTAAGGTGACACATCACTGTTGCTCCCAAATATGCTAGCAAGTATGGAAATGGTCACTCTTTCTCACAATTCAAGTAATACCTCACTGCTGCTTTCAGAACGTTTCGTCTCTAATGTAGTCAGCAGTGTGTGGGAATATCATTCATTGGGTGAAAGAAGTATTTTGATGAAATTAAGTAAATTTCAGATTAACGGATTATACTTTTAAATCATCTGACATGTTTGCCGGAGATGTTACAAACAGCAATACACTTTTCTGTTCACTAATTCCATATTTTGTAAACAGAGATAAACCAAAGCTATAACTAGATCCCTCAAGGTTTTGATGTGTCCCTGTTATAGCAAACGTCTGTTTTTACCTATCTATTTTTTTACCCTCTTATCAATTTTGAACCGTACGGTTCTCCGAAATACTGTAACGTCGTATCAGAGGCCATATTTGTGTTGTCAAACCATGCTGTTAACCTTCACCGAATGAAGAATGGAGTGTTTCCAACCACGTCTGACATTAAACATAAACATACATTCATGAATTTTTCATAATCTTTGGCCGAAAGGACATCCATCAAACCTGCCACGGTAAAGTTATCCACGAGTCATTATTTCCTGAATTTTTTTTTTTTTTGGCAAGAAATGCCCTTACACTGCTTCGTGCTTGATCACCTTGCACGTTGCATCAAATTATATTTTCCATCCCTTGACAATCTTCCATTTCCCTTTCGCCGTTTCCGCGGAGATGCTGATCAGGTGACCCAGGTGTAGACGACTATCGCAACGCCTGAACACCTCCGTGACAGCTTCTGCAAATGAGCCTAGAGAACACCTGAGGGACAAGCGCTGCATTTTTTTAACTTTCCTTTTCAAAGATTAAGGTCTGGTAGAAGGTATCGTCTAACGTACTGGAGAAAGAAACGGTTGAGAAAAATTACCCCAGCCTAAAACAGCTTGGCTTGCCAGAAATCTAAATATGGACCCAAAGGGTTAAGAAATTTGATCTAAATAACACAAATTCCAATTTATTGCCAAGTGAAGGCGTAAACTTTTCTTGGTTTTTATCGGTGGTATGGCAGGTTAGTAGTCTGGCCAGAAGGATGATTATGTATCTAATATCGCAGGATATGTTTATTCACTAGGGATACAATATCGCTTGAAACTGTGTCCGTATGTTACCCTTGAAATATTGTATCAAAACCTTTTTTGCTACGATGAAGAATGGATTTCTTCTCAATTTTTACCACTCATGTTCACATATTAAAACTCTGATGAAAATGAATTTGTAATCAATTTTGGAGTGAACTATCACTCATTTCTGATAAATTGTTAAAGAGATTTGTGATAGCTTTGGTATATAGGTGTTGATATATAAGGATGGTAGTTTCATTAAGGCTGTTGGATTCTAAGGCTATTCATACCCTTTAAAATGCATGTTGGTAGCTTAGGCTATTCATACCCTTTTAGATGCATGTTGGTAGCTTAGGTTATTCATACCCTTTAAGATGCATGTTTGTAGCTTAGGCTATTCATACCCTTTAAGGTACATGTTGGTAGCTTAGGCTATTCATACCCTTTAAGATGCATGTTGGTAGCTTAGGTTATTCATACCCTTTAAGGTACATGTTTGTAGCTTAGGTTATTCATACCCTTCAAGGTACATGTTGGTAGCTTAGGCTATTCATACCCATTAAGATGCATGTTGGTAGCTTAGGTTATTCATACCCTTTAAGGTACATGTTGGTAGCTTAGGTTATTCATACCCTTTAAGGTACATGTCGGTAGCTTAGGTTATTCATACCCTTTAAGGTACATGTTTGTAGCTTAGGCTATTCATACCCATTAAGATGCATGTTGGTAGCTTAGGTTATTCATACCCTTTAAGGTACATGTTGGTAGCTTAGGTTATTCATACCCTTTAAGATGCATGTTGGTAGCTTAGGTTATGCATACCCTTTAAGATGCATGTTCGTAGCTTATGTTATTCATATCCTTTAAGATGCATGTTGGTTGCTAAGTTATTCATACCCTTTAAGGTACATGTTTGTAGCTTAGGTTATTATTTTAATGGCAATTAATCAACCCTACATTAAACAATTAGTAACTTTTATATTCAAGTGTAAAATGCTTACTGCCCAAATTCTGCATCAATTAATTTCAAACTTTGACATATCCCATTAAATATGACATTTACTAACGTCACAGGTCACAAACTTTTAAAGCGGTTGGTTTTTATGAATGTCTGAAATGGCAGAATGAGTGACATTGTTATAGGGAAATAATACCTTAACAAGAACCTTTTGTCTTA
The DNA here is from genome assembly GCA_020650975.1 of Apostichopus californicus. Classification (NCBI taxonomy): domain Eukaryota; kingdom Metazoa; phylum Echinodermata; class Holothuroidea; order Aspidochirotida; family Stichopodidae; genus Apostichopus; species Apostichopus californicus. Next base: position 8,162 of record JAIPMN010006837.1, read on the forward strand.
ATAACTTCCCAGCCCGTCTACAATTTAGTCATTTTATTGGCCTGTTATAAATTATTGCTATAATAGATTTGAAAAATGTGAATGGTCATTACTACTTAAACCTCCCCTCCCCTTCCTGTGACAGACAAGTTGGTTTTACGACACTGGGGAAGTGATCCAAGATGTTGTTTCTATGGTGATGCACAGGCATATAAACAGACAATTGAGAAATAATTCCAACTGTTTTTTTTTATTTTTCCCAATTTTTTTTTTACAGAGAGGAAGCCCTTATAAAAAAGTTTTCAGTATTTAAAATTCAGACTGTATGATTTATGTAGAAGAAAATTTTATTAAGGACTTCGTGCAGTGACATAAATTGAGAAAAATTAAAAATGCATCAAGAATTTGAAGAAAACCTTATATACTGTAGCCTAAAGGACTTAATAATAATCAGCAGTTATTTTTACGGCGCTCGGGCGACCACAAATGTGTGAGAAACCTGCAAGGGCCTATGGATTACAACTTTACATGTCGGGTGGCTTCCAATTCAACTTTTTTGCTCAAATTTGGAATCTTTTCAATCGAGAATGTCATTTCAGATGGGAAAACCGTAGATTGCTATCGGATGAAAAACCCACCTTATTATTACCCGGCCGGGAATCGAACCCCAAACCTCCCGATTGCTAAGTAATGAAAAGATTATTCCAATGAACGACTAAAATTCATTGTTTACGCAAAACCACATCCTTATAGCAGTTGCAACATGGCAATGTACCGGCCATCACAAACTATATTTTTGACATTTTGTTTCAATTCATATCATTCAAATATTGAAGTTTGTGGTTATTGGAACAGTGGATTTAAGTTTTGACCTAAAGTTTTTAAGATTATGTTGTGGCTCACATTTCTCAGTTCTTATCAAAGTTTGTGTCTCCAGCCTAAATCCTTGTCTGCCAACATGTTGGTCATTACTAGTATTTTCAAAAAAGAATGACCTTTTTTTACCAATTTTGTTGTTTTTTCTTACAAATAGCTTCTCTAAAATATATATACAAAAGATGCAGCAAAACATGTCATTAAAAATTTGAAATGCAACCATAAATATTGTTTTCTGCCATTTCTCCTAGGCCATCCCTTTATAAAGGAACCTAGTTTAGAATGATTTGATGTCTTTGAGATAGTAACAGAAGTAAAAAAATATGTTACTTATAAATGTATCATTTCTTGAGCGGTAAATGCATTAAATTGATCCAAATCAGGTATGTTCACCCATAAATGGCACATGAAAAAAATCTGACATTCTTCTCCTTCTTTTTTTTTTTCTCCCCCGTTAACTATTTTACTCAAAAAGATATTTGATCTTAACTTGCAGACTCAAAAGGAAAAAAAAAATTAATTTAACAGACTCGGTTGTAACCAAGATCAGCTGTTTTTCGTCAAATGATATTGAACACATATCATAAGTGTCTTTTGCATCCGTCCATAAATATTTTCTTTTTGAAATGTGACATTTCAAAAATTGGATCGGATCTTCTAAGGAAATAATATATGTCACAGGTCTGGTTTTGCTGTTCAAATAGTTTACCCCTTGTTCCACGTTTAGTTTACATAAGTTGGGGTACCCCACTCAGCAATAAGGGTATTGATGCCTGTACCATTGTGAATAGGAAACCCTACTAAGATTAATATCAGAGCTATTAGTTGTTTTGATTTTACTAAGAAGTAACTTTTTGTGTCTGATCTCCAAGTTTTGACAAGTTTATGAAGCCAAAATACCAAAGCAAAGATTCAGTGCAGTTATTTTTGTAACTATTAGTATTACTAAACTATTCCCTAGCCTATTAAAGAAAGTAATTCTACAATTTTGTCACCCAGACGCTTGTTCATATCAATATAAAAAACAGTGCTAAAACCATGTCATAAATTTGAGTTTGAATCTGATTTTGGGTATTAAGTAAATGGATATAGTCATGTAGGTATGGAATGGATTATTTGAGGGTATTAAGGATCAGAAAAGAGTGGATTATTTGAGGGTCTTAAGGATCAGATGGAATGAATTATTAGAGGGTTTTAAGGATCAGACGGAATGGATCATTTGATGGTATTAAGGATCAGATGGAATGCTTTATTTGAGGGTCTTAAGGATCAGAAAGAGTGGATTATTTGAGGGTCTTAAGGATCAGATGATGGATTATTAGAGGGTATTAAGGATCAGATGATGGATTATTTGAGGGTATTAAGGATCAGATGTAATGAATCATTTGAGGGTATTTAGGATCAGATGGATTAGATTATTTGAGGGTATTAAGGATCAGATGGAATGGATTATTTGAGGGTATTAAGGATCAGATGGAATGGATTATTTGAGAGTATTAAGGATCAGATGGAATGGATTATTTGAGGGTATTAACAATCAGATGGACTATCCCAGATCGAGTAACAGCCATCAATGCATGCAGCTGTTTTATTTAATGTACAGCAGTTTTTGTATCCCAAGCAAAGACTATAGCATACTTCTGCTTATTCTTGACTCAAGCGAGACTCAACCTGCTACAGATTTGGACTCTTGTTCAATCTGACAGAGGCAGCAAATTATAATGTCTGGTATATATATATATATATATATATATACAGACTTTTGATTACTTCACAGTTTATTTGATTATGACTTACTGACTCACTCGACTTATGACTCTTATAACTGACTCTCACTTACTGGAGACTATACAGACTCAACCTGATTCTAATCATGATTCTCAGTTACTTTGATTATGAAATGTATGTAGCAGAATGGAACGATGGTAGAATAAACTGTCTCTGTATTTTAGCATTATTGCTATTAACGAAATGATTTTAACTCTTACCAATGTGCCAACAAGTGTTAATTCTGGGGATAAAAAAGAAAAAACTCACTCTGATATTATTCTGATTTAATCGAGAACTGACTCAATTTAGTCGACTCAGTCCATCCTGATTGGATCTGACTCAACAGGTACTCAGCAATGATGTGACTATTCATCATGACTAATTCTGACTAACTCGGATTAATTCTGACTCAGTGACTCCAGTGAGTATATATTCTGTATGACACAGCTGTAAGGTAATGATGATAAGATCATCTAACACATGATCACATGACTCAACATATTAATGGAAAGTAAAACCGTATCGGACAATTTTATATCCACAGATGTGTCAAAGAAAATGACGATAGACAGATCGATCCTTGCAGCAAGAAGCTCATTAACTTTATAGCATAATCACTTTATTTTATAACCTGACACTGGTCAGTATCTGTGATCAAATGAAGGCTTTAATCTCCTAAATTTAAGAATGACATTTATCCTTGCAGACAGATACAGTTGTTCAGTGGCCAGCTGCTTGGGGAAAAAACTCTCATCATTTAAATGTCAGTTCAAAATATACTGCATATTCTAAATTTAAACAAAGCAAGTCTTTCCCTACAAAGCAACTCACTTCCCCTCTCCCTACCCCCTTCCTCCTAAAACAAAGGAAGAAAAATTGTAGCCTACTGTGGAGTTGTTTCCTGATCTGGAGAGTGTAAAATGTAACTTTTGTGCTGAACAATTTTGCAATGATATTTGGATACTTGACAGTTGTACTCTACAGAATCATTTGAGACATTTATGTTAGCGGTCATTTCAGAACATGAACATGCTGTTGCATCTTTCACTACATAGATATCCTGTAAACGGCAGCGTTTAAACGGCAGCGTTTAAACGGCAGCGTGTAAACGGCAGCGTAAACTGGCCTGGGGGCCAGTGATTACAAGGGACCCCTAAATTAAGTGAGCAGAGCAAAAACGGAATTCACTTTAAGATTTGGTTCCGACATCTTCTTGATGATAGTTCAACCTGACACATTTCAACACAATGTGCTGTGCAACATTAATTTATTTTTAGGCTGGGGGAGGGCAGCTGGGGGGAAGACACAGTGTCTTTTTCCTCTCTCTAACCCCTGGTGTATAATGTCACTGCCTGTAAAACTACATTAGATAACTTATGCTTTCCAAAAGAAAATTGCGAACTTTATTTTTTATGTGACTATCATATATCAACATAATATGCTTCTACCTATGAAAGTGACTTCATTTCAGTGTCAGGCTGACATTAGATTTGTATCTTCTCACTCTGACATCCTCATCGTGAATTAAGAAATATTTTTTGTCAGATCCAAGTTTTTTTGTTCACAGTACTTAATGGCATTTTCAAGGCAAAAAGCTTGTGATATAACACAATACTTTACAAAGTAGATGACTGGAGATCGCTTTTTTTAATTCTTTTCCTTTCCTTTATTTCCATCCATTACTTGAAATTATCAATCATTAGCAAAAAAGACTCAATTTTTAATCTACAAATTGACTTTGTATTCATCTTTCTTTTTTTCTCTCCATTTTAGCAAAAATATGTCTTCCCAATCATGAAATGTGTAACTCTCATTAGAACATCATCATGTACTGTTTAAACTCCTTTTTGTGTCCATATATTTCGTAATCTTCGAGTCTGCATTTCGCAGCGAGATCCGGGTGTGCAAACATCTTCGAGTATGTATGAATTAGCAAACTTTGGACTCGGGGATCCGCTTATACCAACAATTAATAAACTATGGTGTGTGTGTGCCGACTTCACATGGTTTTTAAATCCTCTATGAATCATGCATCTAAAATTTGTTATAAAGTGTAATAAAAAAGATGAGAGAAATTTCGAGACATTGCACTTTTATGCCTCTTGTGTTTCAACATTTTTTTTCATGATGAAATATTAAGAAGACATTTTCCAACATAATGAAGGATTTCAAACAGAGCTTTTATTACTCAATTAAAGAGACATGATAAATCCATATTTAAAAGGTAGTTGTATGTTTGAATCTGAAACACTTCAGTATCAGGAAAATATATGGAGCAGGCTTAGTGCATGGATGAAGTTTTATAGTAAAAAAAAAGCAAGAATCCTTTTGTTTTGTACTTTGCTGGTTGAACTGATTTCAGATTCGTGGTCAAAATTACAAAGTTATTTGTTTAAATGTTTTTACAACGACTGTGTTCACCTATTTAAGTTTTCGCCAGGTACATGGTCACTCAAACTTTGAGGAGAAAACATAAAACAAAATGGATTTTCTCAATTTAGACATGATATTTTGTTATTAACTAAACCATTAGGCTAACATGTGGGAATAACATGGAGGGTCAGAACCTCAAGGTTAAAACAAACTTTTAGCAATTTTTTCAGCTAAAATGCTAAATTCCAGAGGCAGTACAGATATCTTTAAGACTTCTCCTCTACATGACAGAAAGTTTACCTTTGGGACATGTCATTACTAATGCAGATCCCCCAAAACTGGGGAAGGGGGGTTGAATGGATGAGGAGGGGGGAACCACGGCCTCCAAAATAATTTTCGTAGTAACGAGATTCCACGCAGGCACTGTTGCAACACGGGCAACAAATTTAACACCATTTGACATTGGTCTGACTCCTGGCTTAGCCCCACCCCTCCCCCTCCCCCTCCTCCTTCCTTGTCCCCTCAATTTTACATCTATCAAAACCCTGAAATCACAAACATCAAGTTCATCACAAGCTTCTCTAGATATAGACATGTTAATTACAATCATTACTTCTCTGTTTTCTGTGTATAAGCACCATCATTTTTCTATCAAGTGGATGTTAAAGTAATTTGGTGCCGATACCATGGCCATAACTAATTTTATTCTGATTCTGTTAATGGCATTGCTGATCTGTCTTTCTTGTTTTACTGGCATTTTTAATAATGAAATATCTCTCACGACAAAGGTGATGTATTCTTCACCATGCAAAGAATCACAAGATCACATTTATGGAATCTTTAATTAGAAATCTGCGGCCAATTTCAAAGGGCTTAACATCCTTCGGTAACATTCTTTTATTCTTTTTCATTTTTTTTCCAAATTTTTTTATATATTTTTTTTTATATAATTCTTTGCTGCTCAGGACCAGACAAAATAAGCCAGGGAGAGAGAAAAAAAAGAAATTGAAAGAGAGAAGGAAAAAAAAAAGAAATTGGGTGGATTATTTCGGTTGTCGCATGGTCTTAAAAATCCGCCCACGCATCTCTGGGTATAGAGTCGGCAGAAATCATTGAAATAGAACCGTCACCTGGGCAGTATTATGACAGGATTACAGCTCAAAATTGAAATTTTCCGGTGCGTGAATGTTGTATGATTAGTCACGCTTCCACGGTGATATCTCCCATTTTATGTGTGTATGTCATTTGTTGCTTGGATAAAGTAAGGTTTCCCTACGTACTAAACCGACAAGTGCGGAAGATTCTGTTCCGTTCTATCTCGTATTTTCGGAAAAGTGCAGCGGTGGAGGTTGTCGTTGGCCCATTTTTCTGTCGAGAAGGTGTGATATGTCATTACAGGTGTAAATACTAAAAATGTAAATATTTGATACTCTTGTAATTATCCAGCATGTTATGCTGGAGACTATAGTTGGGGGGAAAGGAATCGTCGTCGAGGGCGACATAGAGGCTGGCAAATAAAGTCATGGTTACCGCTCGGAAGAACTTAACTTTGTACGATGTTGATTCTGAGGCAGGAGCCTAATCTTTTCAAAGCTATTCGTATAAAACAGAATCGAAAGAAATAATTTACAGAAGGAGCCTCATTTTTTTTTTTCTTGTTCCCGACAAGTCAAGAAAAATGGAAAGATGTACAATTAATGTATTTTATTGAGTCTTTTTTTAGTATCGGCAGCACGGTTGATTTCTCCAAGCAGCATACCCTGTGATTGGCTACATTAAATCGTAATTAGGTGTAAAGGCTTCTGGAAGGTAATTTTCATTCCCAGCTTGAAACAGTAAATACTTTTTTTGTAATATTATA
>JAIPMN010006839.1:0-15132 GCA_020650975.1 Apostichopus californicus
AAACGATTGGAATAAATACGTAGCACGACATCGAGAGATGAAAAGGTAGATAAAGAGGGAGACAAACGATCAGCCTGCAATGTGATAAATACTTGTAAAATTCCCCAGCGATTTATTACCCAGCATTCCCGGCGACAGACGTTGTAAAGTTAGGAGAAAAGTGCGTTCGTGTGCATCAAATGTCATATCTCGACAAATGCTAGATTATCGAAATGATGATCCCGTTGGCAACTGTCACCGTAGCAACCATCAGAGTTATATTGTTTTACAGCATTACCAAACCTCTTAGAGTTTGGCATTATTTATTGCGATGTCTGCTGGCTTGTTATTATCTCTCATCCTTTTTCATGAGGTGGTGTTTTTGCAAAATTCTTCATAATTTTACATTATTGCAGAATAAAAATAACACATTCTTCCTTCTTGACTATGTGTAGAGTTCTCTTATTCTCCTCCTGGTTGCAAACCCACTGTCTCGTTTTCTTGACGAAGAACACTTGCCTCATTTTTCGATGGAAACTTCACCCCTTCGGAATCCAAACATGATATCATGCATGTCATAGCGAACCTTTTTCAAACATACAACAATTTGCTCTCAGCCCAGGCTAGTTGGAAATGCCCCACAACGCCCCCCCCCACCCCCTTCCTTTTTCTTCCCCTATACATCTGTCACAACTGAACTGTTACTATGTACAGACACTGGGAAGGACTGGTGACTGCTACCGTTAGAAGAATCCGAATGGTGGTTACTCTGATGCGACGATGCATTCGACTGATTTGAAGATGACCTCGGACGGGAGCAGTTTGAGGTTCGGTCATCATCGTTAGCTGAGGGAATTGAAAGTCCAGATGAGGGTTTGATGTATCCTTCCATGTTTAGCTTTAGAGAGATGGAACCCGTCTCGCTGTCTGTGGGGGAAACGACAAAAGAAGGAGAATATTAATTAGGTCTACCATCTTGTTGAATATTCATAATGTTACTCAGATTATTCTTAACTGCCTACAAAGAGGTGCTGCAACAGACTAGAAGCTCCCCCCGGAGTGGTTGATTGGGGAGGATGATCTGAACTAGCGAAACACCTCTGAGGGATTATCCCAACTTCACGGGAAAAGAATGACCAAGATTGCAGCACCGGTCCTTGCAAAGCTGGGTGCAGCGTGAGCGGTTCAGTATTGCTTGGTGGTCAAGTTTAATAAGTTTGCTTATGATCTCTGGTATTTTACAAAAGCTCATGAATATAGATATTACAAAGGGGAATGATAATAGTCTTGGGACTCACACTAGGATTAATTTATTTAAGTATTGACTGCTGAAAATCTTCTCCCATGTAGTATGAATTTTGGTCTGCTTTTTTGCTGTCAAGAACATCATGTATGCTGTTTTAACAACCACGGGCAGACAGCCCTGCTTGACATAAATTAACACAGCAAAGTTTAACAAGCAACTCGGTCTTCAATTCCAACTAAGAATTATTGAAACTTTTTTCACCATTTCTTTTATTTTTATATTAGTTCAAATATCTAGTAATTATTCAAAACTGTTTATCTCACCGTCACCACTACAGGATGGCCTTCCATGACTTGGAACTAGGAGCGGCGATATTCGCATCTCTTCCTCATCTGGGATTCGACATCTCTTTATCCTGCACACCGGGCGTGGGCCCAGGGAATTGTGGGACATACTACAGAGGCTGGGTATACTGCCGTTAGCAGTCGGCGTCAAATTGGGTGGCGACGGCTGTTTCTCGGCGGGCGGAGTCTCTGCGACCTCCACTTCACTGCAAGGGGTCAGTGGGGAATACAGATGCATGATGGCGCTGGGTACTGTTTTGTATGGGAGGACTGCTCCACCATTGGACAGCGTATCCTGGAAACAAAACCCGTTATATGTTAGAAGATAACTGAAATGTGACGATCCACCAACTCCCCACTCCCCCTTATTCCCTTTCCCCTACTATATGAATCTGTTACAGTTCCAACACACAAACATTTGCTTGACGAAATATTAACAATGAAGTAAGAACTATCGGTATCATTTAAAAGCGTGGACAACCTTCTTTGTTAATTTGAAATTCACATTTTTAGTTTTTCAGGGCAGGGAGGGTATAAAGGAGAGGAGAATAAACAGCCAAAACTGAAGATTATTTTGTGTAAATTTACAAGGCATACGAAGTTTGACCAGTTTGTACCTGTGGCATGGTGTACAGTGGTCTGGTTTCTGTCCACATTAACTGGTTGGCACTCTGGGATTTGCGGTTCTTGAATCCCAGTACTCCGTTTGGTTCGTTGAAGTGAGGTAGGCTGCCGTTGTGAGTCTTCTCGTACGGATATTGTGCGTTGTTGTACATTGTATGCTGCAAATCAGGTGGGACATCTGAAGCAGAGACAGGACATTAGTGTAAACTTAATCTTCTCTGGACAAAAATTGCCCCCCACCCATTCTTCTCACTCTTTCACGTTAAATATCACTATGATCACTACCTAACCCCCCCCCCTCCCTCTCTCCCTGTCACATGTCATATGATTTATAATGTATGTATGTTTTCCTCCCATCCTCCATCCCCCACGCTCCACTCCCCATCCCCATTTTTGTTTTTCTCAACCCCTCCCCACTATTACAATCTCACTTACATCTCATCATGGTGACCTCTCCTCTCATGTGCTTGGATCGCCAGAAACACATAACAATGAACATTGTCATCAGGAGCATCATACCCCCCAGTACCACCCCCAGGATAATGTACAGCACGTTCTCTTTAGCTCCACTCCCAGAGCTGGCGGTGGGTTGTACAGCAAAGGGATCCTCCGTTACCGGTTTAGGAATGATAATAGGGGGTGGCTCTGTTACACGGGCTGTAAAGACAAAAACAGAGTAGTCAAAATCAATATGGTCCATGGACATGTTTTCCCTACTGTTCCACCGGACTTGATAACACTGTTAAAGAAAGCTGTGAATGTACAAGCCTTTTCTGCCCCATTTATAGCTTATAGCTGGGGACACTGTCTGTTAGCCTCTCCAGTTCAATTTGCTACTCACCCCACCCCCACCCCCCATACCCCCACCCCTGGAGAAGAACCAGACAGTTTTGCTCAACATACAAAACAGTATGAATGGCCAATATCAGACTGACTGACTGACTACTAGATTAAGTTTCATATTACACCTAAAAGGTGAATCAAATATGTTATTATTCACAAAAAGCTGGGGGGGGGGGGGGGAGGGAGTGGAGGGTTGGAAGAAGGCTAGAAGAGGAGATAATATCTACACGTATCTTCTTAAACCTTCCTTATGCATGTCATTGGACAGAGCAAGGTCAAGTTTTGTGAACAGCGAACGGTCATTTAGCGACAGTAACATGGGTTTAGCTCTTTGAATTATCATTTTCAAAAGATCTCTGACCATCATATCATCTCTCAACCATGGAGCGACGAGACCACTTGCCAAAAGTTCAAGACTACACCCTAAACGCTCACCTAATGTACTCTGGATGACAACGTTGCTAAAGTCGCTCTCGCGGTGTTTCGTAAACGTTGTCATCTTGATGTCGTAGGATACCTCGGCTTCAAGTTTGGTGATGATGTATTCCCTGATATCCGAACCAATGATCGGCGTCCGTACGTAATCTCTATCGTCATCGCTGTCCGTCAGGCGCAGAAAGATGTAGAAACCTTCGACAGGACCCTCGTGTATCTGGGGTTCATACTGTAAAGAAAAATGGCAAATGACTTTTACTGTTGCTAAATATGACCTAGGTATAATGAAACATAAATATAACATCCATGTTAGTCCAAAACGTACTATAATAAGTGGGTGATGTAAACATTCCTATGTCCTTAACGCACAATAATATGTCACCATTCCTATTAGCTGTTGTAAAGTGATATATCCGTGTATATCCATAACGTACAATAATAAGTGGGTGATGTAAACATTCCGATTGGCTGTTGTAAAGGGTCATCTACAAGACGAGACACTTAAGACTTATCAGTTAATGCCCACGTGCAATATCTTTCAGAACATCATCACATTCCATGAGCCTTCTTGTCCTTCTGCAGGCTTGACTATATGGCTCACCAAATAGCATGAAGCTCTAAAATGTATCGATCTTCTAAGACGATACACCTTTATTCATGTAAATCATGAATAAATCCCTTAACAACAAGAGATAATATGATATATTTATATATATATGTTTGCCTGGTTGGTTCAAGTGAGGTAGGCTTCAGTTGCGAGTCTTCTTGTATTGATTTTGAACTCTGAGCCTTTTGGCGTTCCATAGGAAGGTCTTACAACTGTCAAATTATCAGCTTGGCAAGCTACATATATTAAAAAAACAAATTTCAAAAGCATGAACACAGACTCACCTCCCAATCGACTCTGATCTTGTCCATTCCGATAGCCGCACAGCTGGTCAGACGGGGAGGGGATGGGGTGAACGGGATGGGTGTCGGAGGGGTGAAACTGTTGGGGTTGAAACTGAGGAGGAATCTGTTAGACATGGGACTAACACTCTCCATACCTTCCTCACCAACAGCTGTCACTCTGAATCTGTAGATCGCATCTGGAGACGCAAATAAAGAAAGTTTACAATTTTGTCTCAATCTGAAGATTCACCTTAACAATCAAAGACAGTTATATGTCCATTGTGTGTGTGTGTGTACATTTGTTTTTCTATTCTGACTGAAGACTTTGAACAAAACAATTCCAGGTCCACGGTTGTGGCTTCTTAAGAATCGCCACGTCCTCGCAAGAATTCTATTGTTAATGGGTATTGTTAAGGTTAGGGTACGTGGATTTGAACAATGGAAAAAACAATGGGGTCCTCAGTCTGAATGTAAAACACAGCTGTGTGTGTGTGTGTGTTTATAAGGACATGGTTTTGAGGTCCAAGAAATTAAGAGACTAAGATACAAGTTCATGGAGGAAATTCAACAATTTGACGGAATTCCACAAATTCCCGAGAAAGCTTAATCCCTTGAGAGAACATCACTATCGTTTTACAAAACAAATTTTTCCGGGCATTTAGGAAAGTGCCGACAATATACATATCCCAATACTTGTTCATGACAAGGATTTGCCATTGGTCTTAGCTAAGAATCCCAAACATGTTCCCCCAATACAAAGCAACTTCTTGGACCCATAATTGTGTTCCAAAATTTTAATTGATCAAAATAGTGATTTCTTGAAATTAAAACTACTGGTTTATGGAAGATGGGATGTTGCAAGGAAGAGGTCGAAAGGAAAAGGAACGTTGCGAGACATTTTTCAACCCAAGAGAAGGAAAGCTTCCATCAGCTTTTTGCGCTGACGGTTTTCTCTGAGAGCCTTACAGCATTGTAGGTATGCATTAAAGGCCGACAACACCATACTCTCATAGTAAAATGTTGCTAATTAAAAGCTAATATTAATTTGTATTGATTAATTACCTTTATCGTTAAGATCTTGGACCGTATATGACATCTCGCCGGGTGGGACCAAGTCAGAGACCGTATCCCAAGGAACGTCGGTCCTCTTGATGTTACGATACTGGACCCTGAATCCTGTCAGGGTGGCCCTCGGAGACTGTGTGTGGTTCCAGGTGATCAGGACAGACGTCTCCGACACCATGAAGAGGGAGGGCTTGGTGGGGGCAGCAGGCGCTTTAATTAGGAACAATGCAATGGTGAAACAATCAACACAAAAACGATTCTCAAAATCTCTAATATATCCTAATAAAGGTTCCTGAAAACACAAATTCATGTTGTTTTTGCTGTTTTTGTTTGTAAATATTTATCTTGCAGAAAAAGTATTCAAGAATGGTAATATATGCATGCAATTTTATTATTATTTTTTAATATAAGTGAAACACTTACAATCTAGTTATACACTTAACTACAATATATATTAGCATGTGAAATGGGTAAATTATTTCACTTTTCTACAAGAAAGCACGAACAAAACAGTTTAACAGGCTTAAACGCGCAATATTACAGCCAAAAAACAAACTAATATAGGTTACCTACTCTGTATGCATGTATTTGTGTCTTGGGAGAAATAATGCTCCTTTACACGAGAGCTTACCTTCTGGCTTAAAGTCTGCAATGGCTGACCTGTCCTTGGTACTTGTAGGAATGATGGCAGCATCACTAGCAATGCCCCGGTTCGGAGGGTACAGTATTGCCTTCGTGCTCTGTGTTGTCGTTCTAAGATCAGCTGTGAATAGAAAATGAAAGACGTTGAAAAAGTCTTACCAAATTCTCATCACATTAAGTCAAGTTATGCAAATAATTTTTTCTTAACCCTAAAAGGTGACCGTCTGCAACCTTCCCCCCTTCCTCTTAAACCCTCCAATACCCCCCTTCTCCCACTCAAAACTTGGAATCATTGATTACAAAGCATTTGGATATCCCCCTGATCTTATCTGCCTTCTCCCACCCGCCAATTAACCTCTTCCTCCTTCCAATTGCCACTTCTCCTCCCTCCACTGACCCCCCCCCCCCCAAAAAAAAAACTCACTTGGAATCGTAACAATGGATTTGCATATTAAACACCTGAACTACTATCAGGAAAATGGATCCTAATGATTTTATGACAAATGGATAATTCTGTGCAGTGGATACATACATCACACATAACCCTCACCCTCACCCCATCCCCCTCACCCCCCCCCCCACCTCAGCTCCCCCTCATCCTCCATCACATGCCCCCTATCTACCCCCTCATACAAAGGAACTCTAAACATAGGGGCCAAGTGGCCAAATAGTGATCAAGCCAAAGTCCTGCATCTCAGAAATGGTATTTGTGCATAAAGTCAAGAAGTACCTGCTTTCTCAAGTTGCAACATCCCATTACAACAGAGTAAATAAAGTCTGGTTTGGAGCAGTTTATTAATAAACACTTTCTACCATAGAATAAAAAAATCTGATGTTTTGTATCACAGTGATAGAATATATGACAGAGATTGAGACTTACATAAGGGAATGACATACAAAGAGGCAGTAGCTCTGGCCATTCCTAGTCGATTCCTAGCTTTGCAGGTGTAATTACCGATGTCTTCCTGTCCCACATTAACAATCATTAATCTAGCTGTAAATATAAAGAAAGGAAACTTAATAGTTGAGGAACTGGTAAAGGATGTCACCAGAGCAGTCAGTGAGAGGACACATTTACTCATCGAAGGCTGTCATATGAAAATCTGTACCGTTTTAAAAACAAAGAAATTGTGTTAGCAACTAATAAACCTCTCTCTCTTGTTGCTTGCAAATTATGTACAGAAGAGAGCAAACCTTGTCCTTTAAGCTTGCTTGGTGGATGAAGGAAGTTGTTTAACAGATGTTTCATACTTCAGAATTGTCTGCTTATTTTCAAACAAATATTCAAAGCTTCTGGCAAAACACACTGCACTTTAAACCTAGCCTGACCAACTTGTACAGTTTGTTAGCAGGTAAAGTCAGAAAAGAGTCCGTCATTTACTTCATACGGATATTGACAAAAGCTGGTTAAAACTTCCGTTAGGAGGAAAACATACTGCAAAGTTTCTGCTTATTCTTGGGACATTTTAGTCAACCTAATTCGTGGTGGGAAAATTAGTTCAATGATATCAGCAATGAAATATACCAACTTCAATCAGCCAGACATATTACCCTCATATCTTAAAGTGCATGGTTGTGTTTCCATGGCAACACTGCTTGGCCAAGCAGATACACCTCAGTAAACCAAAATGAATTAGGCAGTTTGTATGTAACAACAGGCATGTAAAAACATTAGAACTGTTCAGCACAAACAAAGCACCAGCACTTAGGCTAGGCTTACAATAGTTTCTTAGCAAATGCACCTATCCTTTCCTATCCTATCCTTTTCGATCCCATCCTATCTTGCCGTGAATACTTCTGAAGCAAGAGGTTGTAACTTTCACTAGTTGGTAAGCAACAATAGATATAGCTCATTTCATTTCATAATTTATAGCATTTGCACAGCTTTTTTATATTGGCAATGGGGATCATGGTCACGTGACATCAATTCTGGGTTCACAGTCGCAGTTTCTCATGCCACAGAGAGCATTTACTTGTTGTTAACCTTAATTAAATCTGGTCATGCTTTCACAGATCTCCCTAGTATGTAACCCCTCATTTTACCAACCGAACAAAACCTTCTAACCAAGCACAAAACACCAAACATAATACACCACCAAGACTGAAAATAACATTGAATTAGGGGTTCAGGATGATAAGAGTGCAGTTGTGGTGTAGAGGCATGGGGAATACTTACCAATGAAGACGTCTTCCCTATATTCTTCGGTGACTTTCATTCTCTCCGAGCTGATGACCTGTGTTCCCTGGCTATCGGTCCAACCAACCGTGGGTAGAGGGCTACCGTGAATCTCGCAGAGCATGGTCACAAGCTCGCCCTCTATGGCTGTAGTAGCCTGAGGTTCACCAATGATCTTGGGAAAACCATCTATATACAAAGAAATGACGTTAATACAACACAAAATTAAATTTTGTTAACCTTTTTTTAAATTTAAATTACATAAAGATTGCAGAAGCTGTAATGCAATTCGTCTTAAAATACTGAAGGTATTTCTTGAGTGATAACCGTACAAAGCACAGTGTCACAGACACGAACAGAGGAAAAAAATCTAAAGGCATTAATTCCGAACGGAACTTCTTTGTCGTTAGCGTCCTTCAGAAACAGCTGACCTCCTTTTGATGTTAAACAGTGTTCCATTAAATATCAGTACAAAGGCTGAAACTATCCTGGTCACAACCACCGCCACCACACCCCGACCACCTCTACTTACCGCTTAACTTCATCCTTGCTGCTGCTTGAACGTTGCCCTCTGGCGTCTGAACGAAGCACTGGTACATTCCCAAGTCTGCCATGGTGACGCTTCTCACGACGAGTTCCCCGTCACTGATGGCGTACTTATCCACGTCTTGGGTTAGAGGATGCCCATTGAAAAACCACCTGACGTCGTCATTACTGGCCCTACCCACAATGCATCTGAAGGTGGCCGTGTCACCCGGTATCACATCGGCATCTTTGGGTGGTTTTTTGATGGAGGGCGTCTCTGTTGGTTGATGATAAAGTTTGCAAAGGGGTTAGTTGGTTCAAAAGGTAGTTACTTCTCTATGAATTTATTTGCAGCATCATTTTTCACTTTCTACATTTCGGATGATAATAACGACGGCTGAGAGTTTGTCAGGAAAGGTTGAAAGGCCTGCGCACCATAGGATGGGAAAAATATTTCAGTCCTACCCTCAAAGCATATCTCGATAGTTTGCTATAGAAAGCATTAAACAGTTGTTCTTAAAATTATACACATATGCTTGGTGAAATGGAACATCGGAAAAGCAACTACATACTTTCTGCTCATGTAGACTGTGTTGTGTCTGGAGGGCCTTGCACCGTGAAACTCAATCAGTTAAATTAAATCTGCGCTTCCCAAACCTTTTCCTCAGAAAGCCAGCTGTTGTGGATTCTTTCAAGGCTAGGTAGAACCCATTAATTGCTAAGGCCTAAATTCAACCAATATATATATATACTCCCTGGTGAATGATGATTAAAACAAACTGCAACGTCGACAGGATTTTGATTGCAGCCTTGCAATGAGTGGTGCACATTGACTGCAAGGTAGTAAACAAACAAAACAGCAAACACACCCAAATTTATCAAAACTTGGGAAACAAATCCACTGAATCAAAATGGAGGAACTTCATGGTCAGGTTACGTCAAAAACATTATTTACAGATACGACTCTTTTTGTCGTCTGCAAACCTCGCTCGAGACATTGTAAAAACTTGGCCACCTTAATTCTGGGTCTCTTTTGATCCACAAGGTTTGGGTAGTGCGGCATTCGATGTCGACGAAGTGACTTTACTTACTTGAGACCTCAAGCGTGACCTCTTCGTGGGACGGGCCCTCTTCGCTTTCGTTATCCGCAGTGCATCGGTATATCCCGGCATTCTTCACTGCCACGTCATGGATGAGGAGCGTGCTGCCGTGCCGAGACGTATGCTCGGGAAATTCACCGTCCACCCTTGACCACCTGACCTGGGGTAGCGGTTTACCCATACAGCCGCATTCCAGCATGGCGGTCTGGCCGCGTTGTACGGAATCACCACTGGTGTACACTATAATGGGCTGTATGTTACTTTGAAAGATATCTGCGAAAAGTTAAGCAATATAGAAATAATTGCCATTCTCTCTCTGGGAGCTTGAACACAGAACTGTCAAAGTTTTCATATGCAAAGGCAAAACCATAGATACATTTGTAGTGAAAGACTTTTATATATATACTCAAACACATATATTTGTTTACTTAAAGAACCTTGTTCAAGCCAGTTTCTCTCAAGATGAAAAACCCCTCACTGTCTTAAAAATAGTTTGAACTGTTAAGGCCCGCCCATGCAGCCTCCCTGGACATACTTCATTGAAGGAACCACAATGATTCTTACAGAAAAGATACTGTTGCTTTGAGGAAGATGAAGTTTACCTGTTTCTACTTTGAGAGGTATTGCAGTTGGTGACGAAACCATCACCCTGGAGACGGGGTTCTCCGCCCGACAGGAGTAATTCCCCGAATCCTCGTAATTGATATCTATAATATGAAGATGACCTGAAGGTAAAACTAAGTGATGATCTGTAAAAGAAATAAAAAAAACAAAAACAGAGGTAATTATTCAAGTTTTATGATAGTTAATTTTTTGTTTGTTTCATTAACATCGTGAAGTTTACCAAACCCTACCAGACTAGCCTCCAGATTCATTCCAGCACATTTAGTATCTGTCCCTATGGATGCTACAATCACCCCATCTCCCCCCCCCCAACCCATCACACCCCACCTGCCTGAATTTTGGTTAAGGTAATACAATGGATATCTGTTGTGAGATAGGGAGGGTAATGGAACATAAGAGAAGGGCGGGGGGGGGG
The DNA here is from genome assembly GCA_020650975.1 of Apostichopus californicus. Lineage (NCBI taxonomy): Eukaryota > Metazoa > Echinodermata > Holothuroidea > Aspidochirotida > Stichopodidae > Apostichopus > Apostichopus californicus. The sequence goes on from JAIPMN010006839.1 coordinate 10,910, forward strand.
GGAACACCTAGCAAAGAAAAACAGTTCTCTTGGGATACATTGGTCTACTCAGGTGACATTTGTGCCAGTGTATTGGAGGGGGCATAGTAGTAACAAATCACCCTCTACCATGATGTAGCATTATGCCACCTAAATATTGCAATCTCACCTATCGCGCATATTCTCACCTTCATTAAGTACGGGTGGAAGTAAGTACTGGACAGTACATTATGTCAGTCCTGATTCTAATATGCAAATAAAGGCTCAGCTTACAGATGTTACACAGGCTGCTTATAATTGTCCGCATATTATAAGTAAAGGGATAAGCTCTATGCAGGAGGGAGGGGCATATTCAGGCATATTCTTTCAGTTGTTGGGTCTAGTCTTTTTCGGTTTGCTCCCTCTATATGGAAAGCGTGTGTGTGTGGGACACGTGTGTGTGAGAAGGGGAGGGATGTGGGCAGAAGCAGTGCAAGGCAAGGGATGGGGAAGGTGGGATGCTGGAGGGATGATGTGGGAGATGGGGCGTGGAATGATGGTTCTTTGAGGAGTGGTGTGGAAGAAGGGCTGTGGGAGGAGTGGTGCATGGGGAAGAAAGGGAAGGAAGGGGAAGGAGGGTTGAAGGGGTAAAAGGAGAGGAAAGGTAATTTTAAGAATGAAGACCTACCTGAACTGGATGAAAGGGGAACACCATTTTTTAAGTAGGTGACTAGAGCTGCCGGTCTGCTCTCAGGGGCTTCACATGGAATGACTGCTTCGCCACCTTGGGGCGCTCGAACTTCTAAGGTTAACCTCTGCTTAAACTCTCTTATATCTGTGAAAGCATGGCATTGGAAAACAAGATTATGAGAGATCATCAAAGCAGCATATATTGCATCACATTTTGTGTTGATTTTATGTTGATTTGTTCATTGTGTGTTGATTTTTAACATTTCATACTAAAATCCCTCAAAAACTCAATGCATATTATTTTTATAAGCTTCCTTGGTTATTTTAGTTTCCATTAATTTGACAATTTTAATACTTGGTTGGTTTGCTAGGAATTTTGGTTAAGGTAATACAATGGATATCTGTTGTGGTATAGGGAGGGTAATGAAACAAAAAAGAAGGGGGGGGGGGCCACCTAGCAAAGAAAAACAGTTCTCTTGGGATACATTGGTCTAATCAGGTGACATTTGTGCCAGTGTATTGGAGGGGGCATAGTGGTAACAAATCACCCTCTACCATGATGTAGCATTATGCCCCCTAAATATTGCAATCTCACCTATCGCGCATATTCTCACCTTAATTACAAATACTGCTCTCTACTTTAAATTCAAAGACATGCACATATCCGGATAAAATAAGACAATATTAATTTGAAAGGAATACACTTGCATTTGTGTTGTTTCTCTAGCAGCGTTTTGAGTGGGTAGGCAATTGGTCACTGAAGATCCCCCCCCCCCCCCCCCCCCCCCCCCCCCACCTTCTTACCATGATGAAAGCATTGCACCTGAATATTGCATCTTAGCAATTTGCAAAATCTCATCTTAATTACACATACCGCCCTCTATTTTGAATTCAAAATATGCATGCACACTTGGATTAAATATCATTGTTTGTCAGAGAACAATCTCAAACACTAAAAAATTCATCTTAATTACATTTTCCACTATATGCTAGTAAATCAAATAATGGTCACTATTAATTCAAGAATTTATGACCAACTATTTAAGATGCCTCAGAACATTTTGTCTTTTGTAATCCGTAAGAGCTCTGCCGACAACATCCAGGTAGAAAGAAAAAAAACTTTTAGCGGCTTCATAGCAATTTCTTAAACAGCTTGCTAAACTTCTGAGGCAAATGAAAATAAACAATAAATAACGAAACACTTTTTCATTATTCTCACCTGGAAGCTGTAAGTACGCTAATTTACTAAGTATCGTCCCAACTTCCGTTGTAACCTCGCATTGGTAATATCCAACATGAGAAATATCTTCTTCATCCTTAAAGGACTCTATCATTAAATGTCCATTGTTTATACTCATTTGTAATTGTTCGAGTCTTTGTGCGGTGAGCGGCGTTCCGTCGAACCACCACCTCACGTCGCCCTCTTTGGGCTGAAATGAGCATTTTAATTTCACTCGACTTCCTTTCTTTACGATGTCTGAGGTAGGTTCTTTAGTAAATTCTGGTCTAAAATCTGGAAGGGAAAAATCGGAGAGAAATATCGTTGTTAATCCAATCAAACGGCCAGGCAAAGTTTGGGAAACCAGAATTGATAACATACACATATCAACAGGTAAAAACTTCCTAATTGCCAGCCAGAAGAGGTAAAATTAGTTTTCCAAGGTACCTGGGTCTATTTTTCACCACCAGATCGCCAGTCGGTATGGTAAACTCGTTCGAAAGAAATTTTACTTTTTCTGGACGAATTGACCAACATTGTTTTGTAGTCAGGAGTTGCAGCATCTAATTTAAATTTACCGGCAAAACAAACAAACATGTAAGAAAAAAACAAGTGACACTAACAATATTTGCTAGAAGTTCAGATGGCTTCAAAACTTACCTGAGAAAACTACTGTAACATTCAGTGTTGATAAACCTATCAAGATGCACATTCCTCTCCTTCTCCCACCTCTCAGCCAGAACTCCCCCACCCCCCACCCCTCCCCCCACACGTCTGCCTTCAGGAAACTTATCCCCTCACAGTACTTGTTCTCATTATGCTGTTGTTCCTAAAAGAAAATATCAGGGACCATACTAGAACACACTGTACCATTACTTGTTGTTAATCGAGAAAACTTTCTATACCAAGGTTGAGAGAAGGCAAAGTCCACTCTCTGGGGAGGGTATGAACTTGTGAGAGTTGGCAGAACCCAACTCATTGGAAAATATTTTAATGAGTGCTCTCACAAATGTCTGATGATATCCTCTTATCAATTTAGGCTTGGATAAGTATTCCCAGGGTTTGCGACTAGACCGTATGAAATCAATAAAGCATATTAGAAGTCGATCTTGAGCTGAGATCCAACCACCAGAGAGAGGAGGGGGTACGAGAAGAAAATTAATGGAATTATGAGAAGACAATTTCAAACTCAAGGAAACAAAAGAGCTGGCCAGACAGCCGCCTGGTAAAGCGCACCAGACGGAAAATAAACCGATTCTGAAGCCCTGGAGGGACGTGCGGTCCTGGGAATTACTCTAAACTGTGCTCGTAGGTTTAAAACTTGCTTTGTCACCTCGATCCAAAAGCTCTGTTATGCTTAATTACAGCAGAGTGAGGGAACGATGATTGTACACACATTCAGATTTTGTCTGGGACGTCTATATCCAGAACAAATTCATGAAGAGGGTAGACTTTAACACACAACATATCTTGCCGTGGTAAAAAACGTTGATAACTCTTTTCCATGCAAAAACTGCAGGCTTTAGTTAGTAACAGAATTCCCTCTACCCCATTCCCTCTACCCCCACTCCCTCCCTCTCCAGCACACCCATACCCCCTTTTTCTGCCTCTTCTTTCCCTTCTTACTTCAGAGATGCTGGTTTATTAGGTAGCTATGTAAGCAGTGAAGGCAATAGTTCACATAACTTGCGAACACCAGGGGGAGGGAGGAGAGAGGAGGGGAATCAAGTTCTTACTTTTCCACGAGGAGGTAATAAAGCTGATTTTGGCTGCGTCCATACTTGAGAACAGTTGGTGGATGGATGTGGAATGAAAGAGCATTACGCAAGCAAGAAAATGTCCTGAAGATAGTCTTCAAATCAATCAACTACTTACTGTGCTACAGTGTGCCTACAGTGTGCCTCCAGTCTGCCTGTCAGTCTTGTTCCACTACAGTGTGACTACAGTGTGCCTATACAGTCTGCCTGTAAGTCTTGTTCCACTATAGTGTGCCTACAGTCAGCCTGTCAGTCTTGCTCCACTACAGTGTGCCTACAGTGTGCCTTTACTGTCTGCCTGCCAGTCTTGTTCCACTATAGTGTGCCTACAGTGTGCCTACAGTCTGCCTACAGTCAGCCTGCCAGTCTTGTTCCACTACAGTCTACGGTCTACAGTCTGCCTACAGTGTGCCTATACAGTCAGCCTGCCAGTCTTGTTCCACTACAGTGTGCCTGCCAGTCTTGTTCCACTACAGTCTGCCTACATTTAGACTTTTTGAAGAGACATGAGCAACTATCCGGAGATCTCTGGTCGTGTAATCCACCAAGCGTTCACACTTCAGTCAATGTCCCTCTTGCTGGTCGGGATCGTCCCCCCC
>JAIPMN010006841.1:0-18631 GCA_020650975.1 Apostichopus californicus
GGTTGAAATTCTGGCTGTTTGGACCAGGGGCTGACGGACTGTGAAAAGTGGACCCCGGTTCCTGGTCCTGCTTTCAGTGGAACCAGTGGACACTCGAGTGTAACCAGGAGCCATTTGACATTTTCTAATCTATCATGTATGATCCTTCTGATGTACAAGAGTTAACAGAACTACCAGACAACAACGGCGTTGCATTTATGATATGTTTTTTACAATTAGCTGTAGCCCATCCAAAATTAATTTAATGATTCATCAATTTGGAATTTGTGAGACATGATGTAGTGGAAATAGATTCTCAATCCACTCCTTGACTATTTACATCCTCAGTATGAAATTGTGGTAATGTTTGTGTTTTTTGGTGTTTTGGTCGGGGGAGGGAGGGGGTGTTATTGGACACTATTTAACACCATTATAGATGTACTATTTCACATAAATAGAAAGATGTCAGAGTTAAGGAACCGTCAAAGCAAGAAATGGTTTAGCCCCAGTTTACCTACAAGAGCTTCTCAAAGAATACAGACCTAGCAGGGTGCTTCGTTCAAGCGTACAACATATGCTATCTGTTCTGCTGTTCGCACTTCCACCTATGGGGAACGTTGCTTTGCTAGATCAGCTCCACAGCTCTGGAACAGTCTCCCCTTACATCTGAAAACAATCCAGCATGTGTCAACTTTCCAGATAGAACTGAAGACGTTCTTATTCATGAATGCGTATCCATTTGTTTGATAACTGTTGTGTCCATTTTGGGTACTTTGCTCCTGCAGCGCTTCTGAGCAGTTTTTTTAACTGGATATAAGTGCTTTACATATTCTTATATTATTATGATTATTAAGTGTTCCTTTTCTGTTTCCATAGGAGCTGAATTCATTCCTGCAAAGCAGAGTCTATTTCGTAACCAGCTCTCTAACTGTCGCTGACCTTGTGTTATATTTCGGGCTGTTTGCAACTTTTGTAAGTAATATATGCTACAGAAAGGCAAAAAGCATTTTATTGTAATAGTGTAAGTAGTAACTGTAAGGTTTCCACCTTGATTTTGAATATGTTATTTTTTTTGAACTCACATTGAATGAATTAGTGTTACATTAGCTACAGATAAAAGAGATACCAAGACCTTTCTCTTTACGAAGAAAGTTTCTCTTTCCGTAGTTTTCTAAGGTTTGAAGAATGACATGAAGTATCTTATTGTCAGGAAAGAATGGGGGGGGGGGACACACAAAAGAAAAGAAGATAAACAAAGTTATAAAAAGTTAACTTAAAAAGAAATTAAAGCAAAAAAAGAGCCATGAACTTCCTTGAAAACCTGACTGAAAGTCTAACAAAATTTTCTGGATCCAGTGTTGAGAAATGTGAAGAATTGTGAAATGATTCAACTCTGAGCCTGAAAACTCTGTAAATAAGCAAAGTCCAAACTAAAGCTTGAATGAAATGAAGATGTGGTTTTTGGATCCATCTTAGTAAGAACAAGGTCTCTAATATTTTTTGAGGTCAAAGGTCATTTGAGGTAAATGGGTTAGTGTCTGAAAACATTGTAAAGAGTAGATGGTTTAAAAGCACATTTTGGTTCAACTTCATACTTGGTGTGTGGCTGCACCTTCATGAGTACAAGAACCCTATTGTTATCTGTGGAGGTTAAAGGTCATCAGAGGTCAAAGTCTGCAAACTTTCTAAACATGGTAAATACAGATGCGAAGCTTGGATGAACTTTGGTCTTGGCATATTGGTCCACCTTACTAAGTACTAGAATGGTAATATGTTTTGGGAGGTCAAAAGTTAATTGACATCACCCGGGGTCATAGTATGAAATCCTTGTAAAACACTATGACTCAAAGTTTTTGGTGGTTCGTCTTCAAACTGGGCTTGTGGGTCCACCCAGGTGTAAGAAATCTGTTACATATCATAAATGTCAAAGGTCATTTGGGATCACAATAGGTAGAAGCCTGCAAACATTATAGACTTACAAACTTATAGGTGTTTAGACCTACCACAGTGAATACCAGAACTCTTTTATCTATGTCATTCAAGGTAAAGGGGGAAAAAGTTGAAACTTCTGCATTCAGTGTTTACTTTAAATGTAAACTGCTACAAGGGATCACTAAGCCTGTTGGCTTTGTGGTTGTTTTGCAATTTTGCCACAGATCAGACAAGACTGAAAGCACAGATATTCAAATTGGTTTGTATCAGCTATTCATATCACACTGTACATAAGTTACCTGTCTCTCCTACAGTACATGGTTTTAAAGGCATTGAAGACTCGCCCCAAACCGCGTGCGGCCATCTGTAAAAGTTAACTTTCCTTTGCTTGCAAGTGACATTTTGTTCGTGTCGCTACAAAATGCAGAGTGTAATGAAACGTGATACCTTGTTATCTTTAGCTGGACCTGAGATGTCCATCGCTGTATCGTTTGTACACTGTGCTGTGGGTATTGACCGCAGCTGTATGTACTGACTGTACACTAGTGTCTAATTACCGACGGTAGTACGCTGTGTGTGTATTTTCTGGGATCGATGGTGGTGTCTAACACTTCTTATACACCTCATTCGAAACTAGGTCAGATTACCGGCATTAGACGTTCTTTGTGCGCGAGTCTTCACACCCTTTAAAGCAATAGTTTTGATGTGTCATTGAAAGTCACCAAATCCACAAAAGAAATATACAAAACAATTCCTCTTGTCATATACTTATCAGTTGTGGTCATCTCCATGTACCTCTATTGGGGGCCATCTGTAACCGATTTTCTGTCCACGGGTGTCGTGAAATGGTCTACGCCTGCCCTTTAAATGTACCTTAGCGTTGTGTCATTGAAAGTCACCAAATCCACAAAAGAAATATACAAAACAATTCCTCTTGTCATATACTTATCAATTGTGGCCGTCTCCATGTACCTCTATTAGCGGCCATCTGTAACCGATTTTCTGTCCATGGGAGCCGTGAAATGGTCTACGCCTGCCCTTTAAATGTTCCTTAACGCTGTAATCTGTCTGGATCCCATCTGAAGGACAACTTAACATACTGTCAGTGGAAAGCTTCTAAAAATGACAAAAATTATTTACCATGTCAAGTTAATGCGACTTGGTGAATCAACGCAGGAAATTGTTCTTTGAATAACAACGACAAAGATATTGGCTAGCGATATAGTTTTTATAGAAATGAGTAAATTACACATTTACCTGCCTGCTCGTTTGTGTGTCATGACCCGGATCTCCTTGTGAATTTGTCCGTTTCTTTGTCGTTGGGGATGTTTTTGAAAATGCGAGTACTTGTAATACCCCCTTTAAGAATATATCAGAATGGGAAATGATAGGGACCTTGTTCTTTTCCTCTTTCCTGTAAGGTATACAAAACAAGCCCTTCTCTGTGTATGATATGAGCAAAACTACATAAACAACTCAAGTGTGGTGTTTTGATTGTCGAAACCTGTGTTTTCATGTGTAGTACACTATGTGTAAGATGCAAGCAATACTGTATGGTATGCTCTTTTTTATGATAACCATGCAGGTGTTTATATTACCACAGATCTATACATGAGTTTATCACCTGAATAGTGAATGGTACAGCCTGTTTACTGTTATCATTTTAGCCTGGGTCGACTGGGAAATACCCGAGCCAGAATTACTGTCCAGGGTAGTAAACTTATATGGAATGTTCAGGAAATTAAGTGTCCCAGGTCAAAGTAAAGCTCATCCACCACAGCCTTTGCCTTCAAAGTGATAAACAGTTGTTGGGGTGTGGCATTGATCTGTGGAGTCCCGTATACATACTCAGCCAGTGGCGTAGCGAAGGTTTTTTTGTTGGGGGGGTGTGGAGAATTTGATTTGCTGACGGATCTGGAAGCGGTGACTGAAATGGGGGAGGGGTTTAAGGGGAGGGGGTGTCCCCCTCCCATTTGGAAAATTTTTAGTTTTGAAACGTCCTTAGATGCAATCTGGTGCATATTTTAAGTCAAATTTGGCACGGAAGAAGCTCCCGTTCTCCTTTTCTCTATTCAGCTTTCCTTCTTTCTTCCCCTTCCGCTCTCTTCACCTTTTCTCCTTTTGCCGACAGACCCAAAATTTGCCGACAGCGACCAAATTATTGGGGGGGTGTGACACCCCCCCACAGCCCCCCGCTCGCTATGCCCCTGAACTCAGCTTGAAAACCAGCCAAAAAAAACAGGTTAACCAATGCTATGAAAATGTACAAGAAATGAAACCGAAAGTCACACGAGACATATAAAAACAGAATTTTATCCTGTTTATGGACAGGAAGTAAAGCTCGATGTATAATAAAGCTATCCATCACCTTTTCCTGTGACAATTCTTTTTTAAACAAAAAAAGTACACATTTTGGTTCCTTGTTGGAAGCAAAGGATTCCTATGCAGTCATATTGGCGTGTTTCTGTGTATGTGTGTGTGTGCGTCTGTGACACTTGCTTGCGGAGTGATGGTTATTTGTCATACTAGCTATGTAGATGTATTGTAGTGAGGAAGGTGTGCCCTATCATTTTTGGTGATGATGTTATGAATATTAATGAGGTTATTGTCGAATGTCAAAATCTTTGCATTGCAAATAGCTCTGCAACCTTAACAGATTGTAGTCAAACTTGGCATGCAGTTATTGGTTAGTAGCTGGTACATGTAGACCTAATTTTCTTGGGGACCATCTGGGCCCCGAACAATTCCTTTTCCAATTCCAATTCCAATTCCAATTCTTTGGGTCGAAATTCGTGGGGCCCAATATTTATAGGACCATTTGGGCCCACATTTTTAGGGTTCAATTTTTGGGGGTATATATAGGTTTGAGCCATTTAGGTGCAAATTTTATTGGCCCAATTTTTTTAATGGAGGAGCCGAAATTTTAAAGTTGCAGTAATTCCATAACCTTAAATCAGATTGTATCCAACCTTGAAATACAGTTGTTGGTTTATAGCTGGTACATACATGTGTGCATAAATATTATGATACTGGGTGTTGACATACAACACTTTAATATTCCACTAAGCAAAGTACCATAGTGCCTGTTGGGCCCTTGCTACAAAACTTGACAGGCCATGATATCTCTTGAACAGAGCAGAAGTTATTTGAGCTCTTTGTTTTTGTTTTATCACCTAAAGATGATTGGGTTTGTTTCTCCTTTTAATATTATTCACAGAAAGAGTTTTTTTGTCAAAGGGGAAACAAACCCAGCCGTCATCTTTAGCTTGTATGACAGAGGTCCTCGTTATTAAAAAACATCAAACTACCTCAAGTTGACCCCCTCAAAAAAGAAATATCTTACCCTGTTTCGGAGATGCATTAGTTTAAAAAGCCATGTCTAGGAGATGCCATTTTGTAAATCTGTGATGTCATAGTGCAACTAGCATCAGGGAATTTTTCCAAATAGAATGATAAACAGTGTCGACACTGAAACCAATGACATCATTTAGGTCATGCTAATAGATTCAATGTTTCAAATCCCATCTCCACGACAGAAACTAAACATCGTAGAAACAAAACCCACACACACGACAAGCACATGTCGCTCGATATTGTCAAATGTACAGTAGCCTTGACCATTGAAGTCTTCAACTTTGAGTGTGAAAGGAATATTAAATCTGTGACATCTCCCAAATGGATTTAATAAGATCATTCTTAGCTGTTTTTAATCACACGCAGACCGATAACGATGGTTGTGTCTGTTCCTCATCTAAATCCGAGAAACACGTTAACATCTGGTAATTTTTACAGAATTCAGCAAAATGAAATGCAATGACATGTTTTTAGGCTGGTAGCCTCAGGGAATTGTTCAGTTTTCTTGGGAGGTTTATAGGTATTGTTAATGATGTACTGTGGTTCTGCATACCGAACTGCTATTGTGTGTATATACTAGCCTATATTTGCATACCATTTTCCATGCGATAGGTGATAAACTAAATCCCCTCGCAGTAACAGAAACGTGAGGCGTCAGATAATGGGGAAATTCCCTTCATCATGAAGTGAGGGTTTTCACGAGGGAAAGACGTATATTTGCATTTATATTAACTGAGCTTCAGACAATCGTAAAAACGCTGGGAGCGAGCGAAGCCTTTTGTTGACATAGAATTTCGATAACATTTTGAGAAGATTTCCTGTTTCCTGATCAATTAGTTATGCAAGAGTTTAGGTTTACAGTGAATAGTCTTGGATGATAAACAAAGGAAATTTAAATTACCTTCATGGTGACTAGATACATGTGTCTCTGTTTTTTTATTTCACTTTCCTTTTTGATTGTTTTTGCAGAATCAGCTGACACTACAAGAAAAGGAAAAGTACCTCCATCTGTCAAGGTGGTTTAATAACGTAAGTAGGAAGTGCCATTGTTTTCCAAGAACAAAGACAACCTGTTTTAACTTTGTAACAGCTTAATACTTCATGCTTGTTTACTCTGGATAAGCTTGATTTTAGAACAACCTTGAGTTGTCCGTTATTTATTTGTTAGTTTTAAGGCTGTCGTTTGTCCGAACTTTACATAATACGTTGCGGGATTTTTGACATCTCCAGATAGGAGACCCTTATTTAGACATTTGGTCAATAACAATCGTAGTTTGTGTTGAGGCTGTATGGCTGCACACAGGCCTGTGTATGGTACAGGCTTGTTTTGGTGTTGATCGGCTATCATAATAAAAGCCATATTGTACATAGACATACCTGTGTATGATATGGTACTGTTTGGCTTGATCAAACATCATCATAATACATAGCAACATAGCATACATGGGATCTGTACAGCTGTACACCCACCTGTGTATAGTACAGCTTTGTTTCAGTTTGACCAAACACAGTCCATACACAGTCATATTGTGTACATGGTCCCTGTACAGCTGATTTGGATATGGTGAGGCTTGTCTGCGTTTCATCAAACAGTTTGTATGTACAGAGTTCCATTGCATATATGGAATCTGTACAGATGTACACAGATGTGTATGGTACAGAGATGTTTGCATTTGACCAAACAGTCTGGATGTACAGAGTTCCATTGCATACATGGAATCTGTACAGATGTACACAGACCTGTGTATGGTACAGAGTTGCTTGGGTTTGATCAGACATAGTCTGGATGTACAGAGTTCCATTGTGCACCTGGAACCTGTACAGATGTACACAGACCTGTGTATGGTACAGAGTTGCTTGGGTTTTATCAGACATAGTCTGGATGTACAGAGTTCCATTGTGCACCTGGAACCTGTACAGATGTACACAGACCTGTGTATGGTACAGAGTTGCTTGGGTTTGATCAGACATAGTCTGGATGTACAGAGTTCCATTGTGCACCTGGAACCTGTACAGATGTACATAGACCTGTGTATGGTACAGAGTTGCTTGGGTTTGATCAGACATAGTCTGGATGTACAGAGTTTCATTGTGCACCTGGAACCTGTACAGATTTACACAGACCAGTGTATGTCACAGAGTTGTTTAGGTTTGACCTCCCACTGTCCAGTTAAAGTATCCCATAGTGTACATGAAATCTCTACAGCTGTACACAGACCTGTGTATGGTACACAGATGTTTGAGTTTAATATAAAAACATCACCAAGATATGCACCAGCTTCATGGTGTATATGGAATCTGTACAGATGCACACAGACCTGTATATGGTACAGAGTTGTCTGGCTTTGACTATGATGCATATTGAAACTGTACTGCTATACACAGACTAAGTATCGTTCAATCATCTTTATAATATAAGAAGATAAAAATCATATTTGTCTTAGTTATCAACGAATGAGTTTGTATAGCAATAACACTAACCTACACTCAGTGGTAAATCTGGTAAACTGTGTACCCTACATTACCATTTATCATATATATGGTATTTAATTCTTTTTTTCTCATTTTCCTTCTTTTCCAAAGGTTCAAAGAGTCGCTAAACTGGAAGAGTTCTACCCAATACTGCCATTTTCCTTGAATTATCTTTACGAAGGTGTATCGGAACATTAGATCAACCTACCAAGCATTCCATATGAGGTATGTTACGCTCAATACAGGATCGGTTCGACGAGGATAGAAAATGCTTCACGTTGTCATGTAAAGGTGTCGTGTGTTTTAATAACATCCCTGTTGAAGTACTGTGATGTAAATGGAAAATTCATTACTCAGTCAATTGAAGGTGACCAGCTGAGGTTAGCATGAACCATTTTTTGCACCCATAAGAAGCAGTGCAAACAATACTGTGTTGCTGATTTTCCTTGTTGAAGGACCCAAACTGTAAACACAAAAGTGCAAAATACACATCGAGGGAGGTGCATGGTTGTTTACCCCCCCATCCTGCACCCTCCCCCCTTCTGCACCTCCTAGATCACATCAGAGTTCGTCTGTTCAGTAGGGTTAGCTTAAATCTACTGGCTGGATTCCAACTCCATGTTATTACTAGATGTGACCACATTTCTTGGGTTAGTGATAAGTATCAAGAGACAAACTCAGGGAGAATCCAGATCGTAACCCTTAAATTTTTTAGTTTCCCTCAGATCCCATTTCAATCTAGACCCATTTCTGAATGGTTGCTACACAGTTTTCTTTCTCGTACCACATAGGTGCAATTGACCATTAAGTGGGCTTCATTCCTGTGCTGTAAAAGTCTCAAAGGGGTCATGGGTTAAGTGGTGGTTGTTTGTTGTCAGAAGAGAAATTCTTTGAAAGTATTAAATATCTGCAGTGAAACTAATTGCACAACAATTGTCTTTTTTTGGCTTGTGTGGTAACATGGCAGGAAAAACCACAATAAATTTTCTGTCTTCTTTCTACCTGTCAAAGTTATAACAGGGCAACTTTTTTATGGTAGATGACCAAAATTTCGGTTGGGACAACCAAAATCAGCTGTGGAGGTTGTATGCCACAAAACCAGATGTTTACATCAAATTCAGATTGCTTTGCAACTAAGTACCGCAAAGTAGGTCACATGATAAATTTGTATCACCATCAAAGCTTCAATTCTCTCCTACAATGTACACAAAATGTAATGCCTGGTTGTCTGGGGGGGGGGAGTGGGGTGGAGGGCGATGATGGTGGGGGGGGGTTCAACCAGAATAAAAATCCTTAGAAATGTGCCCTGTATATAAAAGCTATCACTGGCCCAAACTTGAATCTTAAAAATGAAGTAGAATATGGGGAGTAGGTTATATGTCATAATTCTATTCATTAGTTTGTGCTTTCCTAAATATAACTGAAACCAAACTTCAGACTTGTTTCCCTTTCAATGTTTTCAGATGATGAGACACTACAGGGAGCCGAGAAATTTGAACTGAAACTCCGTTTGGAAATGGGAAGTAGAAAAATTGTTGTGAGAGTAGAAACGAAAACTCCCATCGTGTTTTGAGTGGTCGTTAACACAAAACGATGGATTTGTGCGACGAGTTAAACGTCACCGACCTGTATGACCATGTTGAGAGATGTGTTATCAACATCACCACAACAAAGAAATGTGGCGTGTTTTTTACAGAAGCATTTTGTAATTGTAATATTGGAACTACCCCCCTAGTCCCTCGCTTCGATCGGTTTAGTACATCATGCTGTGAAGAAACATTTTGTTAACTGTCCAAATATGGGCAGAAGTGTCCACCCAACTTTACAATGCTCTTTTAAAACCTACAAAACCTTCCAATTTCTAGCCGTCGGTGTTGATAGGAAAGCAAAATTTACCTCTCGGAGCAGCTATTGTAGTAGGCGAGCAGTAGCATTGTTAGGAAATTTGAAGCTTGCTTTTTGAGCCCTGACAGCATTTACAAGAAGGCTTCTTTTCTTTTTCTCTCTTTTTCTGTTTTGCTTTTTAAAGTATTAATCTCTGAAAAGTGCAGAATTCTTTTATCAATCATTTTCAACAGGTGACAATTGAGGTATTAAAAATTCTAAGGTCTCTTATAAGCTTTGCTGTAATATTGTAGTCATCTTCAAAATTTAGGAGCCCTCTAGAATTAATGGGAGTAATGTGACTTTGTTATGTATAACCTTAAAATGCACACAATTAGTACGACAGTGTCAATGTGATAAATAACAGGCTTAGAATTTCTCTATAGCGACTTCATTTAATCCTAGTTCATCTTTCAAAACTTTTTAATATTTTTCTTTAATGGTAAGCATTCTGGTGAGAATAAAAACAGGCATATGAAATTATGAGAAACTCTCAGGTTCTTTTTATGGAAATAGGTATTATGTAAAAAAAATCATACATTTTTCTGACCATTGGAAACATTTCTATCGGGCAATAAAAATTGCCAATTCAATGCAAGAAATGTTAAATTGAAAGAAAATAAAGTAAAAAATAGACTTTGAGATAAAAAAACAAAACCAAAACACAAACTGTTTGTAGCTTATTTTTTAATGCTTCTGGAAATTTACTTTTTCAAAGTAATCAATGAAACAACTATAACATTCAGGAAACATCTGATGTGGTACCAAGCACGCGTGAAATAGTTGTGCGGCAGTTTTAGAACACAGAAACGTAGTTAATTCATTAAATTCATGTCAACCAAACTCAAACTTGCTATGCAAAATTGCAAAATGCTAAATTATTCTCTCACTGTAGACAGGGAATGCCTTATCTGATTGAAGTTCTTCAGTGGTATGAACAACAAACTGTTAACTTTTCTTCAAATAATGCAACAAGAAGGCAAACATTAACCTTATAACTGTTATAATTAATTATGAAAGTACCAAAAACATTCATTTTCTTTTTCAGTTTGCAAGTTATAACAATACCCTTTATAACAAACATGGATAACACACAAAGCAAATGGATTATAACACAGGAATGAAGTAAGAAAGAATCTTTCCATTTTTTTGTAAAATCGTTCTTGAAAAAAATTCATTGAGATCTCTTTGTAGATAAGTTGTAAGTTCTTAACAGTATAAGTAACACCTTGTGTCATATAATGTAATAAAAACAAAGGAAGAAATCATCCAATCATTTGAAAGTATAAAGTTGTTCATTCGCAAAATCTCTTTCTATAAGTTCTCCATGAAAAGCAAGATATGTTCGGCTTTGAAGATAGTTCCCATTATTGTCAAGTTAGATTTATAAAATATTATACAGTGACTAAAAGTAAAATTATTGTTGTAACTCCTAGCTTCATATAGCTTGGCATGGTGGAGAGTTATCAATATTTACTCAATTTAAATTGTCTATTTATCTCGTGTATATGTATACATACATGTGTATGTATGTGATATTTATGTTTCGAGGTATGTACATGTATGCGTGTATGTATGGTGGTACGTATGCAGGTATGTTTAATATGTTGTTACGTACATATCTAGGAATTTTTATATGCGTGTACTTACGTACCTATGTATATGTATACATTGATGCATGCATGACATGGCATACTTCCTCAAAAAAACCTGTTTGTAATTTGGTCAACTTTTTAACCAAATCCTTCCAAGTATAACTCAAAATCCCTCCTTTTCCACAAAATGGAGTGTAATCAGGGCCGTGATGAAGTACTAAGTGTTCAGTTCTCCACATGTCGTGACCCAGAAACTATTTCACATCAGTATTAACCAAATGTGAGCAAAATTGGGAAACTTCAAAAGTTCAACTGTTTCTTCTCCATTTTGGTGTAAGACTTGACTTGTCAAGCTAAATGGACTATCTTGGTATGGGATTTAATTATCAAAAAATCATCCAGAAATTTATTTAAATTAAGTTCCAAGCAAAGTGTCATTCATGCAATTAATTAACAACTGAGATCAAACATTTGCTCTAACTGAACTGTTTGTAGAAAAAGCAAAAACAGTAAAATTCGAAAAGAGTTCATTTCAAATAATATTTTGCCATCACATTTTGTGAAAGACAAAAAAGAGATGAAACTGTGCACAATAAATTTCCCTAATTTTCTTCTCCGATTCCAATAGGTCCCTTAATGTTAGCGGAAGTCTTCATTTTATCGTTGGCATGTGAGGGTTTTATGTAAAACTTTGAAGCTTGTTATTTCTGCAAATGGATTTAACTGAGAAAACATGGACTTTGCCAAAAGTTCCTAAAATTGATGTTATTAAGGTGTCACCTTACTTTATCATTGGTCCATACTAAACATATTAGGAGAGTGTCTGGTTTTGGTAGCATTAACGTCTCAAGTGACAGCAATAAGTGAAGACCAGACGTTATAAATTCTCATAAAATATCTATAAAGAGGTACAATTTACTTTCATCTTCTTGTAACTTCAAAGAAGCTTTTAAAAGCAAATTGCAAAGGAAATGTGTACAGACATATACATGTTACTACTGTCGGTGAACTATTGTCTGTTAGAGTAACATTTCACTTGTACTGTGTGTGGGTTTTTTTTTTTAATCTAACAGTGCACTGTTGATTTGTGTGAATACACCCTGGACTGGAGATGTAAACATTTGTCCAAACATAAACATTATACCTCTTTACAAGAATACTTCAGGTGAAATTTATTACTGTCTGATGAAAAAAGGGAAATATATTTTAAGCAGCCCGGATGAATTTGCGTTTATTTCCTTTGTACTGCTTTCAAGATAACAACAATTGAAGTGGACACGTTTGCTTTGGTCAGTCTGGTCTGGTCTGGACCGTCCCTTTTCTTAATGGCCTCTTCCATTATTCTTCCGTCATCTTCAGCCGTTTAAAGTGCAGAGGACGAACTCTTTGGTTTCGCGATAGTCCAACTCTTCTCTGTCTGTGGCAGACTGGAATTGGATGGATTCTCCTCGGGTTTTCAGCGGCAGCTGGTTTGCCCTCTGAGAGAAAACATCAATTCGTTAGACGGTGTCTCTAAAACCTTTTCCACCCCTCTCGCACCCCTTGGCCAAGTGAAAAAGAACTTGCGCACACCCTTCATCAGTTGTGGATGAATGTTTAGTATAATAAGGCATGGGGTCCAGGGCCCAGCTTAGGGTCCTTATTGGAATCCAGGGGTAGAGACCATGTAAAGCCAGCGCACTTTGGTGCAATATAGGAACCAAGGACTGCACAAAGTGGTGCACATCACTAATCGATTCAAACATAGCAGATAAAGATTAAATTTGTCAACATTTTAGTGCTAAATTTTGTAAAACTCTACTTTGCTAGTGGACATTAAATGGCCATGTTGAGGCATCTCAATACCGTAAATCTACTTGTTAATGGGTGTTCCAGCTTGTAACAGATTCCGTCACAATCATCCCTTAAATATAGAACTTACTGAAAATTACTGAGCTTTGCCTTGTAGCCCTTGGGGTTGTTAAGGGGATTGTTAGCACCCAAGGCTCAGAACCCTTGCCCTAAAAGAATAATTTTATTTGCTAATATAATTTGACTTTCAGTTACATTAAGGTAGCATTCTTTTCTTTATTATTCGTGAAAGTTTAGTAGCACACGTTCCAGATTTGACCAATTCAAAACCCATACTTGATGAATCCTGACTGAGAGGTTTTATAATTGAATCCCAATTATGTAATTTTTCATACACATAACAAAGCAATGACCACAGCTAATGGCATGCATTGTCTTTTTGTCTTTTGCATTGTCTTTTTGTCAGTATTGGTAGGTGGAAACTGCAAGTACATTATTATGAATTACTTCCCTCGCCCCTCCCCCCCCCCCCCTCGAAAAGTTTGGCCATTTTGTAATGGTTGTGCAAATGAAACAATGTACACTATAATACTTGTACCAGACTTTTTGTAATGTTCGAGCATCAGAATCAGATATAAATTACATTTATATTACATTACTTAAATGCAAGTGCTACTTCAGAGTTCAATATTCATGATGTGGCATGTTTATACTGAAAAAACAAGAGCAAATTTAGAAATTGGCTTCTGACATTGCAGAGATGAGAATCTTAAGCCCCATAGGGGGAAAAAGAACAGCACCAACTATTGTGTCAGTTGATTTATTCCTGCTCAAATCCTCCTCCCCCCCCCACCCCCCCCCCTTAAATTAAGAAAGGACAACCAATGGTCAACCTATTAACATCTCTGATAAGTGATTTTCTAAGAGTTTAATCATTTGTTACTGAGAGGGTACACTATGTTTCCACCCTCCCTCCTGCTCTCTCCTTCACCCTCGTCCTTGGTAGGGATTAACAATAGGGAGTATTTTGACCTTTTAGGTAGTATTAGTACAAATATGTGAGCTACGTAGACAACATCATGATCTGTTAGTTAGTGTACTGAACAAGCATAATTTACCTTCGTTGCCACCCGACGTTGTAGAGAAACATTGGTAGGACAAGGGAAGCTTGCGACTTTCGACATCACTAGTCGCAACACAAGTTAAATGGTCAGTCACTTCTGTGGGCTCATCTTCAGAAGGAATAAGAGAATGATGAATTCAATATCATCAGCTAAATTGCAGTGACTAAACTATTTATTGACCTACGATAAATTATGTTGCATGAAATATGTATGCCGCAGTTTTTTTGAAGTTTACATCTTCATTGGTTTTTCATAACTTGTAAAACATTGTTACACTGTGTTTATTAATAACGTTTATCAAAATGTAAATGAGGAGAGAATAGTAATATTACTATTTAATAAGCATGAATGGAAGAGTATGAGAAATCCTAACAGGTTTAATTCAGTTATTTATCAGTATATTGTGCTTGCTAAGTTCTTGCATAATATCTTTTGCCTCAAATGCATTTCAGCATGCAAAGTATGCTATTAGTTTTTTTTTTTTTTTTGCAAACTTGGTTTCCAACTCTTCAAAACTAATATTTAAACATAACATATATAGATGAGCAATGCAGGGAATTTTTAAGAACTTCTACTGGTGGTTGTTTAAGGCTAATATAGTACTCTTGCTACCTTGCACATAGGGGTAGAATTCTTCATGAATATCTTAAGTGTGTGATCATTGAATGGATTCAGTATTTCTGGCAGTTTGCAAACATGCAATATAAACAGCCAAGGCAAGTTTTCTACAGTGGCCTTAGAATATGGTGACCAAATATTTTCAGAAATTCCAGGGACATGACATGTTGATATCAAGGGGTGGTAAAATACATTCTGCAGTAACATGCATGTTTTTCATTGTCACTTTTTAAAAAATTTCTGGATCCGTCACAAATTTGGGAATGGTCAGTGAAAGTAAATGAAATCCAGGGACAATGTTGAGGACACTCTAAATCTGGTGCATGAATTTCGAGGACTGTCCCCAGATATTGGAGACGTCTTGTCACCCTATCTTAGTGATGATTACAGTACATATCAGTGTACATGCTGATAAATTATGTGATGTATTCATAATTATCATGAAGTGTCAGGAAAATGTTTGTTCATTGAAAGTCTTTGTATAAATATGAACATTTTCAGATTTTAGTTGGGACATTTGAAAGCACTGATTGGAAATCGTGTAGGACTAGTGAGGAATTACCCCACCAGTTTAGTATATTCTGAATCTTTTCTTTTTTTGTGTGTTAAGAGAAGTAAATAGCTCATAACACATCGTGTTATATATCATATTTTGCATTACCTTTTCCCATATGAAAATGCTTCAGAGCCCCCAACTGACCCGCATTTCGCGGGTTGGACCCGCATTCTAACACCCAAACCCGCTGACCCGCGCAAGCGTCCGAAAAACCCGCATTGTAATTGTCAAGTATAGGCCTACATAAAAAAAATTGCATCAAATTTTGACTTAGCAACCATCATTTCTTTCGCATTTAGCATAATAGAGTATAAAACCTCCTTTACAGCATCATTTGAACCTCAAATTAGCCTATATTTCTCTTCATTGGAGCGAGCAGCGAACATTTTCATGCCACGGGAAAGAATGAATTATCACCTACTATTCAATTTATTGATGTTACACACAAAAAAATGCATATTTCTCAGAAAATTTTGGGTGACAAAAGCCTTTCTTAGTGCCACCATTTTACATGTAGGCATCACCAGGATTCCAAAAAAAAATCAAAAGGGGAGGGGGACACCCCCTCCCCTTATACCCCTCCCCAGGACGGCGATTCATGGCATTGACCAGCATTTGCCTTCTCAAGAATTGGGAGCTATGATGCTTACCACTTGAGATGTTCAGATCATAGAGGGAGGCATTGCCTTCGTGGTTAGCGTTGATTTCTCCTGCAACTGGAACCTCTTGATCTTCTTCATCCAAACCTCTTTCCAACTCTTCCATTGGACTGAATTTGTTTGAGTTCGTGTCCAGTCCAACCTCCTTCTCTGACCCACTGCATATGCCCCCATGGTTATCGACAATATCGCAAGCATGAATTTCAGTTGCATTATCAGAAGAGTAGGGGACCTGATGCCCAACGAGTGAAATTTTACTCTTATCAGATTTGTCCAGGCATTGTGCTATGCAGATTGTATTTTGAGAAGAAAAAGTATTGGAATTTACTTTGTTTCCTTGGGAATTATCATCAAGTACTTCTCTGGCTAGCTGGAATGATACTGTGGGGCTTTCACTTAGATTATGCAGTTCATTGTTATTTGGAAGACGGGGTGGAGATGTAAATTCTTTGTGACCAATTTTTTTGTCAGCCTCAAGTTGATTTCCATCATCATGAGTTATTTTACCTTTCCGGGTGAGACAGGTACTTGTGAGGAGTGAGTCCTCAATAACACACAAAGGAAATCCTCCAACATCTCGAGACACAGTGCATTTATCTAAATCACCTAAGCAAAGAGCTTGTTGTGACTTTATCCCAGCATCAGAATTTGCTGGTTTTTCTAAAGGCCGTCTACTGAAGATGAATGATGACATATCATCGCAAGCTATTGTTTCTTCATGGTAACGAAAATTATCGTTGGTTCCGGAGAGCTCAACAGAACCTTGTAATTTATTCACGCCTGTAAAGTATGGTTGATGGTCAAGTGATGCCAGTGCTGACAACTTATTACTGAAGTCAGTTAGAGCATTGTTGATTACTTCCTTGAGAAAGATACTAGCTGCATGGGCTGTAGGTGATTCACCAGCATGTAAACAAGATGGCTGTTTGTCCTTTAAACTTTCTCCAAACATTGCAAGTGCTCTCCGATTAATTTCATCGAGGAAACCCCTCACAGCTGTGTATCTCGCTGAAGCAGACATTTGTAACCAAGGGCTGTATTATCATCTGTTGAATTCAAAATGAACCACTTTTCTCTTCACTTCTTCGGTATGCTGTATGTCCTGATGAATCTAAAAGAAAAGTATAAACAAGTCTCAACTTTGCACATTACAAAACAAATAGTCACTTGGAGTAAAACAGAGTGATTATACTAACAAGTAACATTAATCAACAATGTTCATCCATGCAAACCTACACTCATAGTCATAGACTATGCTATCAAACCACACAGCAATGTTATAGTAAACACAAGCATTTATACATATTTCTGTGTTAAAAGTTGTATTGTACTTAGACCCTTACTAAGATCCAGGTAGTTCCTTATTAGTTTAACGTTAGGCCCAGTGTAGGCTTTAGCCTAGGCCGATGTTGTTAATGTTAGCCGACAATACAGTCAAAGCCTATACATAAACATGCTTCGATGGTCTTTAGTGATAATCCAAACACTGCTGTGAAATTTAACCACGGAAGTTTGTGTATTTCTGCAGTGGATTTAACGTGTGAGGACAAAGAGTGTGATATAGATAAGCCATTGATTTGAATATAAACCTCTATGAGTATGACTATCGCTCAGGCATAACATTATAAGGTAGGCTAGGCCTATCATCCATGGTGTTGCGTTAGACCAACTTACACTAACAATACTAACAGTTATTTAGCAAGACCTGAAACATTAATTTTAACTTCCAGACTGAAATTGCTACCTAAAGTTGAGTTGTGGAATTCCTTATCCTGAAGGTGCGTGTTTCATAATCGATCAAGTATGATTCACTTTCATGAGACATGAATGTGGTAAAATTGCCGATGGCAACAGACTAAACATGCACCATCCGCTACATGCCTACTGTGAAATTAAGAAGACACACTCACTGTACGGTTCCTGAGGTGTACGACAGGAATGTCCTTGTTAGTCATTTACATTTGAAAGGCTTGAATCATTGATATCTCCTGAATGTGCACAAATAATTAGTGACGCCTCCACTATCACACCGAAGCGATGTAACAAACGGAGTACACACTATAGTCTACAGATATACCAGGTCAGACGAGAGCTAGGGGAAGGGTAGATGTTCAAGGATCATTAATCCGGCCGGGGTGCAGGTTGTTCTAGCAGTTGCAGCTCCATGGGTAAATATACGTGGGGGTGTACAGTACCCTTGAACATATATCGATATATAATATACACTAATCAGTTTTAAAGTTTTGCACTGCAAACGATGATAGCCTATACCTGCATGCCGCATATACGTCATTACAGCAATAATATTTATATTCATGAGTATCCAACTGAAGCATTGCAGGCTAAGAAGAGTCGTCCTAATTTGCAATCCAGATATACACCGATCATGACTAAATTTCGCATCTAATCACTTCATATTTAATCACATTAAGATTTTAGACAAATGTATAATTACGTTTATATAGCCTATAAGTTATAACAAAAGCGTATATCACGCGGAATGTGGCATCGACAGCCAGGTACAGGGCACTGGGGAACTATATTTATTACCGGTCCCCTTCTTTAAGTCTTCATTTTTCCTGAAATATTCTATATATTGGAACAACTTTTGACTTTTCCCATCACTTTTCTCCTTGTCCCCTTACTCTGGGCCTAGTGTTGTCACCC